>SKCR01007190.1:0-215000 GCA_019454045.1 Zanthoxylum bungeanum
AATTAATACCGTCAGACCAATTACATTTGGAGCCCAACCCATAATTATATTTGGCATATTTGGTTTGGTGCCTAACCCGTAACGGTATTTGGTTTTATCCATTAGCGGTTCTTCCCCTAGGCAATTGCCTAGCCACACTTGATGAGTATCTAAAATATACACTTTTTAAGTGTATTAATATTCATTATTTTATTATT
Organism: Zanthoxylum bungeanum; assembly: GCA_019454045.1. Classification (NCBI taxonomy): domain Eukaryota; kingdom Viridiplantae; phylum Streptophyta; class Magnoliopsida; order Sapindales; family Rutaceae; genus Zanthoxylum; species Zanthoxylum bungeanum. The sequence goes on from SKCR01007190.1 coordinate 198, forward strand.
TTGGATACATTATATGGAAAATTGAGCAAAAAATAAGCGAAAACTCGAAATTCCCGATTTACACAAGTGATTTATTAATTTGTGCAATCATTAGTATTTTAGCCATAACATTCTCATATGATATCCAAATGAGGTGATTTAAGTTGCATTGCAAAAAAAAAAACTCAATTATCTACAATTTTATAGTTTACATCGAATACTGAATCAGAATCCTTCTTTGCCAAACTCGAGCTTAAAATTGATAATTATGCACTATCATCAATGGCACGACAAACAAATTTATGGCGCACCACTAAGCTATTCAAAATCGTTACAAAGAGTTGGAAAATGTATGTGACTCATCACTAAGACCTTTGTGGAACTCTATTAATGCGATGAATTCAAAATTACTTGATTTTTATGATATCTATATAAGGGGAACGTTTATGGTTACATCACATACATTTTTTGGAAGATAAATAAGTCTCTTTTGAGACCAAAACACTCTATAAACACATCAATCATTCAATAATAATTAAGAACAAGAAAATCAAAACAAAAATCAAGAAGATAAGATTAAAGATTGACAACTTTCATATCAGAAAAATCTCGGATGATACATGACACCCCTTCACAAGAATCTTTCACAAAATTTTCAATTAATATTATCAACTACTCGGAATGGTTCCTTTTTTTTAGACCACGGTATTTGATTCACCAAATTTTTTCTTTATACCTTCTTCATTAATTCTTTGTCGTTTATTATATTGAACATGATGTTGTTGTTCATCTTCTTCTTGCTCTAGGATTGCAATATAACGCAATATGAACTTTTATTAACTAAATCTCTTTTATGATTGATTTGTGATCTTTTATGTAGATTGTTTATTATTCTAAGTATTTAATACGTTTTATTGCTTGACCACCAATATGATAGTTGTGGTAAATCCTAATGAACTTGGAAAAATGAGTTTTGGTTTAGCCTTGAGAATTGATAACACATTATCGTATTCATAAAATAGATTTCTATGCAGGATATGAATACATCTGCAGGGCATGTGTAGCCATAATTATGACTCGATCGTAATGAGTTTGACTTAGATTAATTATCATAGGAATATAGATAATTGAACTAAGTTGGGCATCTATACTCGACCATCGGAATAGACTTATAGATAAATTCATGTTCAAGGTTAATAATTCATCATAGTTGATCAGTTATAAATAGAGGAGAAAGATTTGAGAGAATATTGTGGGGAAGTTATAATCCTATGTTATTATTATATTATTACCTTATGTGTTTAAGTTTATTATTTACTTTGCTTTTATTTTAATTTGTTAGTTAATAACTATTTCTTTATAATCGCTAGTCTAAATAAAACTAGGGTTTAGACAATTTAGTATTTAACAATAATAATATTTCCTCATGTGATCAATATCTTTTTATATTACTTGTATAATATGTGCGCTTGCGTGTTATATAAAATCACTATCAACACTTAGAAGGTCTCGTATTTTTTTTTTATAAAAAAATATTTTATATTAAGAATTACAAATTCTTAAATTATAGTTAATTATTTTTAATTTTTTAATTTATAATTATCTTTTCCTAAACCAACTACTAAAATCCAAAAAAAAATAAAATCCCATATTATTACCATTAAACTAAGTACAATTCTCTTCTAAAAAATAATTAGAATTCTCTATTAAATGCATTGAACTAATGTTATAAATTCTTTAATTAGTAGTTATCTTTTTCTAAATAAACTAATAAAGTCTTAAAAGCCTCGACAACTAACAATAACTCTTATTTTTCTCATTTAACTCTATAAATGCCACACAGATTTTTTTTCTTATAAAATTTTTGATGCATTATCTTTACATATTCAGAAAGATATATTAGCAAAATTAGAATATAAAAATTTGATTAATAGTTTTTCATTTCAAAAAGTTAGAAAAATTGAGTTTATATAAATAATTTTTATAAAAAATTAATACATATTTATTAGCTAAATTTTTTAATAATGCCTACTTAAAACAAATAGTCTAAGGTCTCAATAATGATTGAGCCGCCTCTGATTTTATCCCATCCATGAATTATAAGGCACATAAAAATAAATAAATATAAAAAATGAAGAAAAAACATCAATATATAGACAAGAATGAAGAAAAAAATGAAGTTAATTTAATGATTGGTATCACGTTTAACATGATATTAATTTATCTAACTTTGGTCAAAGGAAACTTAATGTGGGAAGTGCTTATTGAGGCTTAGGGTTACTTAAATAACAATTTCCAACCTCTATAATAAAAAAATTTCAAAAAAAAATTAATTATATGATTTTAAATAATCCCAAATATGCACTAATCACCTACACCGGAAGTAGCATAAGCTAATTATAGCATATGCGGCATCTTAATCATTTTGTCTTTGAACTTTTTTTTGGGTAGCACTTGAATCAGTCAATGATTTTGCATGCGTGGGTGTAAACTAGTTGGTAAAATATTTTATTAGAAAATGAGAGAATTGATTTCAAATCTCGCTCATATGGGTAGACCCGGCCAAGGTTCCGGAACCGAACCGGAACCTGACCGGTTCGGTTTCCAGCGGTTCCAACCGGAACCGTACTCCGGTTGGAACCGGAAGTTAAAAAAAAAAAATTTATTTTCTTGGAACCGTAAGGTTTCACAAGTAAATCTCAATTTTTTTTTATTAATAATAATTACTTAATGAGGTTTAAAATTGCATTACTAAAACATTAATGTCCACCTCCTTTTTATAACCAACTCTTGGTTATTGACTTCTTTATATAAGCGATGTGGGACACAATAGCAAAGTAACAAATATCCCACATCGCTTATATAAAGAAAGCACTAGTCAAGAGTTGGCTATAAAAAAGGATTATATATTAAAAGAATTTTATAAAAAAAGATTTTATAAAAATGATGTGATAGTATGAAAAAACATTACGATTATAGATTTTTTTCTATTTTTTAAAATTTATTATTGAAAAAAAAAAAAAAAAACCGGAAGGGGAACCGTAAACCGAACCGGAACCGACCGGGTCGGTTCCAGTTCGGTTTACGGTTCCGGTTCCACTTTAGTGTGGAACCGGAACCAAACCGATTAATACTTGTGGAACCGGGAACCGGAACCGAACCGGCGGCCAGGTCTACATATGGGTTGAGATGAGATTGGATTGCCGTTAGGTCTAAAAAATTTAAATAATGAAAAAAATATCTTCTACGTCCCTATTTTTTTTTTTTTTATAATCTCATTAAGTATTTTTTTTCATAATTATCTATCATATCCCTAATAGATAATTATCAAAAAAAAAAAAAAAAACTAATGGATAATTATAAAAAAAAAAAATTAAATAAAGATCTAGAGAGCAGTATCCAAAAATAAAAATAAAAATAAAACTCTGAAACTCAAAAATAATGGGTCACGTGTTGTACTTTCAGGGGCATAAAGATCAACATGTTTTGCTAAATTCCCAGGTCTTCCATAGAAACTTTCCATGATTTCTGTACAAAAGTTCCATAAATAAACCAACATGCTTCCTTAATATATCACTAGTTCACAACTGTTCAATTATCAATTAACACAATATGTTACCTTTTTGTAAAATTTTATATTTTTTTTTTCGATTTGTTCTAATTGCTTGCTGAAAGAATCAATCTTTTTGTTAAGTTTTCAAAACTAGCTTGACTATGTTTTGGGACACCACACAACTCTTAAATAATGAAATATAATATCAAATCACAAGATAAAATTATTTTTCTACTAGATATGATTTGGTGTAATGATAAGGTTACTCCATTATAATTTTTAGATCATGTGTTCGAGTTGCGATTTTTTTTTTTTTTTTTTTTTTTGTAAAAAATACAAGAGTAAGAATGTATAAATATTGGAATTATCCCAAGAACACATAGTGTGGATAATCTCGTGCGATTGGTCATCTTTACTAGGTATGATCGATTACATATTATTATATTCTCATATTATTGCAATTTTATTTAAGAAATATATCATAAAAATGTGACAAAATTTAAATTGCTTGCGGAGACCCAACATAACCTTCTTCCTTTGTCCGGGCAAGGATTCGACTACGAAAATATATATCAACTAGAGTTGGTAATCAATTGGGAAATGTCAGGATTTCCAATGTTGGTGCCATCTCGAAAGTCGATAACAATATTTCAATAGGTATAATTTTTTCCGAATCTCAAAAAGAATAGTTCGGAATTATGTATCCCTAATAATAATGATAATAAAATAAATTAAAGGAATAGATATGGTGAAAGTGACTACTATACCTAGAACTACAACAACTAGCACCCTCTCAAGTTCATGAATCCAAACCTCCCATGATTGATTCTCCTCTCTATATAAACCCTAATCCCTTGCTCCCTTCTTCTCAAACTCAAACTCAAACTCAAACTCAACATTATGCCTTCTTCTTCTTCAACTACAATAATCATCTCCAAATGCACAATACAACCAGATCAAAAATCAAGAATCAAATCTCTCCCCCTCTCAGTTTCAGACCTCCCAATGCTCTCTTGCCATTACATTCAAAAGGGCGTTCTCCTCACAACCCCTCCTTCATTTTCTTTCACCCATTTCATTTCTTTACTCAAACACTCTCTCTCCTCCTCTCTCTCTCTCTTCCCCGCCCTCGCCGGCCGCCTCTCCACCTCCTCCGACGCCCACGTCAGCATCCTCTGTAACGACTCCGGCGTCGACTTCATTCACGCCAAAGCTACTTCCCTTTCCGTCCACAATCTCCTCTCCCCGCTCGACGTCCCCGATTCTTTCAAAGAATTTTTCGCTTTCGACGGAACCCTCAGCTACGCCGGCCATTTCAAGCCTTTAGCAGCCGTTCAAGTGACGGAGCTCTCTGACGGCGTCTTCGTTGGCTGTACGGTCAATCACGCCGTCACTGACGGCACCTCGTTTTGGCACTTCTTTAATACATTCGCTGATATCACTAAATTAGGCGCGAAGAAAATCTCGAAAGCCCCTGATTTTTCCCGCGACAACGTTTTTGACTCGCTGGCCGTTCTCAAGTTCCCAGCCGGAGGTCCCACCGTTACTTTCTCCGGCGACGAGCCGTTGCGGGAGAGAATCTTTCATTTCACCAGGGAGGCTATTTTGAAGATGAAATTCAGGGCTAATAACGGAATTTTAAAAAATGAAAATATGCCGGTAAATAACGGGATTATTGGTAAGCAAAATAACAGCAGTCGGAAAACGGTTAACGGAGAGATAACGTCCGCTCTGGAAAGTCTGTTAAAAACAAACAAAAATCGGACGGCCGAGATTTCTTCTTTTAAATCACTGTGCGCTCAGTTATGGAGGTGCGTGACACGTGCGAGGAAATTCACTTCAACTAAAACGACGACGTTTCGAATGGCAGTCAACTGTCGTCACAGGGTCGAGCCGCGGCTTAGTTCGTACTATTTTGGCAACGCGATACAGAGCATCCCGACCGTTGCTTCAGTGGGGGAATTGTTATCGCACGATCTGAGCTGGGGAGCAAAGCGGCTTCACGAGAACGTGGTGGCACACGATAATGATACGGTGCGACGCGGTGTAGCGGATTGGGAAAGTAACCCGAGGCTGTTTCCGCTAGGGAACCCTGACGGTGCATCAATCACGATGGGTAGCTCAACGAGATTCCCAATGTACGATAATGATTTTGGGTGGGGCCGACCGTTGGCTGTGAGAAGTGGTAGGGCCAATAAGTTTGATGGGAAGATCTCAGCCTTTCCTGGGAGAGAAGGAAATGGGAGCGTTGATCTTGAGGTTGTGTTGGCCACTAAAACTATGGCAGGGCTTGAGAATGATTTGGAATTCATGCAGTATGTGTCATAATTTGATTGGATATTATAACTCTTGTGTGAAATTTTGTGATTTTAATCGGAGTAATGTTAGAGGATTAAATGATGATAAAATTATTATCAAAATGATATTATTTTGATCTTTTGTCATTTCATTTTATTTTATTTATCATCGTTTTAATGATAATTTTATCTATATTTAATCATGTTTTAATCATTTATATAGTAATTTTATCTATATTTAATCATGTTTTAGTTTGTTTATCGTTTTCCTTTTAATAAAAAGTTAAATATATTTCAAGAGTATTATTGGTGGAAGCTTTTGAAAGTCTAAATTTATTTACTTAGAAGTTTATCAACCATTGTTCGAAAATATATCCCTAATAATGGCGAGATCTCTACTTTACAATTGAAAATATATATTTGCTCTATTAATAATTGAAAAAATATATCTACACAAATAGAAAATAAAAATGAGGGAGGCGATAACACAGAGAAATTGATTTTGGCAACCTAAGAAAATTTCTCAAAATCAATTATTAGTTACAACACATCACACTTTCTACACTACCATGGGCTCAAGTTAGCCCGGATCGCGATTCGATTCCGAAATCAAACCGGCGGTTTCGATTCTTGCTAAAGGAGGAATTAGAACCGAATCGTACACGCTAATTCCTTCTTCAACGGTTCAAAATCGATTCAGGAGTAGGAATTGGTTCAAGAATATGTTCCGAAATCAATTATCGGAACCGGTTCTAACTTATAAGTCTAAGAATTTGACAAAATTTTAGATTTGACAAAATTTATTTTATTACATACATAATAAAGAATTACAACTCATTATATAACAATGACAAATGAAATTGAACTTAATTCCTAATCGGCTACTCACTATCGGCCATTTCAGATGTCATTACTTGAGTTCCCTCGATTAAGTCGAATAAATAATCATTACTCTCTCTGATATTTTCTTGGATCTTACGCTTAGCTTTGGACCAATCATCAAGACATGCTTAGACATCCAATGATTCCTGGGCTCATGTTTGACTGAGTCTCATCCAATATACTCCATCCGACATTCAACACTAAACACTTGCTCAACTACAACTGTTGACACTGGGGATGCTAGAATATGCTTAGCAATTAATGCTAAGATTGGAAATTGTATGGCGTGTTGCTTCCATCATTCCAAAATGTTTAAGTTTGATTGTACTCGTACTATCACCAATCTCAAAAGAAGTTATTAGCTAAACATCAAATTCGATTGCGGCACTTGTTACAATTGGTTGTTGTTGTTTTTTTTTTTTTTTTTTTTTCGACATGAGTAGGAGTTGCCATCTACACATTGTTGTACTAGATTGCTCAATTTCATTATGTTGGGAAGGTGTGGGGGAATTCTCACCAAATTGTGAATAATATCCATGATGTAGTTAAAATATATCAGCTCGAAAATCGATAATAATTTTATTAATATCTACTTGTTTATTTAAACATTCATAATAAATATCTAAATAAACTTTCAAACCATTTAATCTAGTACGGAGATAATAAAAAACAGAGCCAACCAAATTAATCAAATGAATATTTTCAAAATATTGACACAATTTAGTTTTCATGATTGCAACTGACTCGTACAAGTATTCATCATTCTTATGTTCTTACATAACAACAGAAATATTAATACATTAATTAATAAATATATGGGTAGTATGATAATAAACACCAGACAAAGTATTAATAGCATCATTAAATACCTTTAATATATATAAAATTTGTTTGCAAATACTCCACTTTTGAAGATATAACTAACATCGCTACCATGTGAAATAATAAAATAACACAATAATTTACTATATGCAAATGACTCATTCAACAATTCATATGTTAAATTACAAAGGATTGGAACATCTCTGGTGGATGTGACCATAAATATGATATGATAGTTTTTATTGGATTAAGATGCTCATGTACTGTTCTTAACTCGTCTTATATACATAAATTTAAAACATGACATGCACATCTTATGTAAAAAAATCTACCACCGAAAACAGGCTGACAAATAATTTTTAAATTAGTTATACATGCAGTGTTTGCAGCATCGTTGTCAAAAGAAATTACAAATATTTTATTAATAAAATAATATGCTTCAAAAATAGTTTTAATCATTCTATATATATTATGAGCAGTGTGTCTTTCATCAAAAACTCTAAATGCTATTATTCTTTTTTTATACTTTACATTCATCATCAATCCAATGGCATGTAATGCCCATGTATGAGTGCATATTCCAATGATCACTCTAAATATAACTACATATAGCAACACATCTATTAAAATTAGCAAAATATGTTTGTAGTTATTTTTTCCATTTTTTATAAAGTTTGTGAACTGTTCGTATTAAAATAATTTTTGTAACACGTTTTACAGCAAGATTTAAAGTATTTTGACAATAATCAACAAAATCTACCTTTTCACTAAAGTTAAATGACAGATGTTCAACATAAATAAATTTTGCTAATTCTTCTCTATTATCCGTGTCAAAATAATGAAATAGAGGAGTAGAGCTAGTATACCCGGCTATTTGGGTTTGTGTCCGATCAATACCTACTTCAGATGCGTGCTTATTGTAATATGCTTTCATAGAGATCCATACCCGCCGCTAAATGAATAATGTTTATTATAATAATTGCATACAACGAGTATCTTGCAAATGTTATTGGGATATTGTATCTTCTTGTAGTGTTTCTTGAAAATATCATATTTTGTTTGTCCATCGGTATCCTCTGGCACACTTTAATATTGACTTTTTTGGGAACAGTCAAAATTGGGCGGTGATGTTGACATGTCAAAATCATCGATATTTTCAAAATCTTGTTGTGTTGGTAATATATGGCTCTTACCCTTATCAGTAATATTTCTTATTGGTCTTAAAGATCCTCCACTTGATATTTTTTATAACAAATAAATTTGAAATTGAAAAAATAATAAAGAAGTTGAAATTGAGAATTAGTTTGTAGGAGAATATGAAAAGATGAAATAGAATAAATTGTTGGAAATTTAGAATGTGAAAAAATGAATTGAGATATGAAATATTTATAGTTTAGGGAAAAAAAAAGTAACTAAAAATGCTATCTATTTTTGGAATTTGATTTCCAGATATCTGTAACTCATTATTAATGGGGTCATTCATACTTGTGGCTGAATTTCAAGTTGCCTCAAAAGGCCGAGACCCATATATATATATATATATATATATATATATATATTATATATATATATATATATATATATATATTCACTTTGTCTATATCAATGTGGTCTTTTAAAATTTATATACATCATTCTTCTCCTTCTGGTCATCCAATTTTGTCATACCAAAACCTATAAACTTTCACAAAGTTACAATATTATCTCACTGCCTAATGAAATATCTTTTCTGAATTACTCACTAGGAATTAAGTCATCATAAGACTCCATTGATTACACTTTTATACAAATCCCCAATTAAACAAGAGGTAACAGATTCAAATCGTAAGGGATACGTTTAATATAGTGTGGGTGACGTGGAAGTACAATATATAAGGAATAGACTTTGGACCTTTTTAAAGGAAAAAAAATTATACGAAACACTTAAAAACATAGAGATTAATCTGCAGCAAGGGTGAAACAGAATCATTCAATTCACACACAGATATTCAAGAATATTGACATTCCTATGTTAGCTTTGATATAATTATGCATTTGAGAACATTATGAAAGCTCCTACTCAAGTTTAGAGACTCAATTCCATGTTACAAATTACTGTTTGGCAATGCATGTCAGTACACAAAACAACATAAATTATAAAAATCGTATCCCGTGTACAAGACTCCAACAACAAGCGGAGTCTGGGGAATACCATTATGTATACAGTCTTATTCCTATTTTTTCACAGAGAAGAGAGTTCGTTTCCAGGATTCGAATCTGTGACCATAAAACTAAATAAATCTAAAATGCTTTAGCAACTTAAAGAGATTTGAATGTTTAACCTCAGATATTTGCATACAATACTGACAGCTTGCCAGTACAATACAAACTATCCTAGACATATATGCAGCACTACTCTCAGTTCCCCAATTACAAGATGGCAAAGACAAACTGCCAATGTTCATCGCACCAATCTGACTTCAAATCAATGAATTTATCATCAGGCGCGACACAACTGACCAAATTCTGTGGTCCAAAACAATGGATGTGTCACAGCTAATCTATCATACATGCATCCCTATGCCTGCTGAACCTGAGAAATTTTTTGCTTAACCAACCTTTTGGAACGTTTCTGCATCAGCTGTAGTTAACTTCTGCTGAGGGGAAAATGCGTTTTGCCAGCCACTGTATAGGTCTTAGAAGTTGTGCTCTCTTCTTGCGCCAGAACCAAATGGCAGTATTGTATTGTTCGTTGCGTATCTTTCTAGTGGCTGCCTTCCAATCATATTTCTCCATTTCCTTGCGTGCAGCTTGGCCCATGGTTTCTCGCAATTCTTTGTTGTATAGCAGAGGCTCCAATTTGCTCAAGCAATCATCAAGATCGCCTGGATTATACAAATAGCCAGTTTTGCCCTCCTGATCTTCAGGAATTATATCAGGAATCCCCCCAGCACGAACTCCCACCACAGGAATACCAGAAGACATGGCCTCCAAAACAACAAGTCCGAGTGTCTCAGATTCTGAAGGCATAACAAAAACATCCCCACTGGCATATGCCTGAGATAGCTCTTCACCCTGTAACATCCCGGTAAACACTGCAGGCATGCCTGTAAACATTTTCTCTAGTTCCTCCCTGTCAAGAAAGAAGCCACATTTTTTATTTATTACTAGAGAATAAAATGATTTTCATCATCTAATCAGTAATGAGTCTAATGACATAAGAACATTGCAAATGAAACATCAAGCTTTGGGTAGTAATAAATAACTTGAGCTGATAAGATTAAACTTTTTGTCGTTCTTTAGAAAAGATGATCTTAAAATAACAAAACTGTGTTTTGATCAAACCACAATTTTTAACTGTTTAATTATTGATAAAAAATTATTATTACTAATCGTGATTTCTTTTAAAAACTGAGTTTAGCAAAAACTAAAGTTTTTATTATCTTTTCCTCACCGTCAAAATATTAGAAAAGCATACCATAATTATTTTTTTTAGCATAAAACAAAACTGCATAACTATATTTATGAACCATTATTTGTTCACCACACTTTTTTAATCGCAACACCAAACAGAGCCAATGTCGAGTGGTCGATCAATACACGTTATTGGGTCACTTGAGGTGATATATACCTAGTCAGATCTAATTTAAGAAGTTAGGATTTTCTTAGAGAATGGCCTATGATAAATTTAAGAAATAAGCGGGTCAAGTGGTTCGGAATATATTACCTGTATGGGCCATCTCCAATGAAAGCAATCCGAGCCTCTGGAAGTCTATCCATGACCCTGTTAAATCAGGTACTCCATGAGTCTGACGTTGTAAAATACAAGATATTTACAGAACAATTTACAAAGAATGAAGAACAGAACTATGAATGAAGCTGGTAACCAAAAGAGACTCAAAAGCTACACAAATATGATTGGATACTAAATCTTCAAGGTTAGAGCATTGTTGTGAGATGAAGATGAAGCACATTAAACCAAAGAAAGAACTTTGTAGAAAACAATCTGAAAAAAGACACTTGGAAGCTTGCAAATAATTTGACATGCGAATCATCTCTTCAAAATGAGATGGTGCATAATCCAGTCAGCCCCACCAGCTAAGGTTATTTCCATTGTGCTTAATACCTTAATGGGTCGGAAAAAATAAACAAATTTAGAGTAAACTCTAACCAGAATATAAAAATAAGCAATACATATAAGTGCTACCTTTTGAGAAAATCCAAACTCTTCTCAACTCCAAGACGTCCAACATGGACAATTAAAGGTTTCTCTGGTTCGCCGTCACTGTTCGGAACAAAACATATGGTAATAAGAGAAGTTCCTCCACAAGGAAAGAAATTGATGCTAATGATTGAATAAGACTATAAGAGTCATACCTTAGTCTCCATCGCATTTCATTCGAGCGAAAACGTGGGTGGAAGCTTTCAGAATCAACACCCTTATTCCAAAGACGAATCTTGTTAGCTGAAATAGGCAAGAGAAAATAACCAGTTAGTTCTAAATTCTGATGTATCAACACAGATTTGAGTTGTCTGGTCAACATATGAAGAACATTTGAGGGAAAAATCCAAGAAAAACAAATCAGGAAGTGACTGCAATGCAGAATTCTAGTTTTGCTTTGTGATGACTAAGGTCAATTGTAATATTCAGCTGTGGTACATGATATTCATATTCACCTGCAGTCACCCGAGCTGCTTCAAGATCCTTCCCAATGGCAACTGATGGAACCAATGTAAGATCAGCTGCTGTGTGAAGAAATTCTGAAAAAAACGACTGACGCTTAATAAATGCTTAAAAATCAGAAGAAAAAAACACTGCATCCATATGGTGTTAGAAGAAGGAAGAATACTTACTTATAACTAACCACATAGGTTTCACCAACCAACTAAATGTGTATCTTGGGATGTATCTGCAGATAAAACAAGAAACAGGTTCAGTCCTACTCTTAAGCAGTTAGTACACATAAATGAGGCGTTATACTATCGCTATAATTTGTAAGACCTGCCATGGGAGATTGGTAAGTTTAGCACACATTTAATGGTATTACGCTAGAAACAGTAGTGCATGCAAAGAATTTTGACAGGAAAATTAGAAGAGAGTCAAACTCACACTGGAACATGAGTGTGATAGGACATCACAATTGGGACGCACAATATTTTTGCAATAATGAGAGCACCGAAAACCTACAATACAGTGAAAGACTGTCAGCATATGGCTAATGATACTCTTTCAGCTATTCATTCTTTTGAAAGAAAGCATTGGAATCTACCAACAGAAATTATCCGATATAAACACTAACCATGATCCCAGGAGAAGATGCATGTATTATATCAGGTTTAAACCGTGCAACCTCTGAAATTATTCTGGGACTAAGTGCCAGGGAAAGAGGCACTTTTTGATACCAAGGGCAGGGGAAGCTGCAAACAAGAGGAAAAAGGTTTAAGATCCAAAAAGAAAAGGCCAAGTTTCCAAACCGAAAGCATTGACAAATAATTATAAATGTGTGCAGAGGCATCAGTGAACTATCAGTCAGCTAGAACAGACACAGTTTAAAGCTAGATAAAAGCAATTAAATTAAATGTATTAGTAATTAAAATTTTTAATAATTGATGTGGTGTGAGAATCCCGAATTTCACGCAAACTATATTCACCTATATAATGATCAAATGTTCGTTGTAATTTAAAATGATACTACAATGTCTGATTTTGTTTAGTACTTTGTTTTTCCTGTTTCCCAATGCTTAGAACTAGCATTCCTATTTCGAAATAAGCATTGTGATTAGAACTAGCATTCCTATTTCGAAATAAGCATTGTGATCAGCATTTTCAATAGTTTTGATTCCAAATTGTTCTTTTTGTCTTCACGGCACATATAAGAAAATGTTCAAAATCAACTTGACAAAAAGAATCAGAAATAATGAGAAAAGAACAATAACATTGTCAAGATATTATTTGAAGTTAGTAAGCAACCTTCGGGATCCAATCAATTTTGCTCCATAAAATTCATGAGGCACTCCTTCGTGTGTTGTCACAACCATTACCTATACCATGCATAAATCAGCAAATCCATTAACATATCATGTGAAAAAGTTTCTACAATCCATACAAAGTTGCAACTCGAACAAGCCAAGAGGGTCTCATCATAGCTTGGAGTCAGAAACGAAGACTCAAGCTCAGTTCATATTGACAATTCTAAGGGCCCAGTTTTTTGAGTCATTATTCCTAAAAGTTATTGTAGCCAATTTGAATTAAAGCAACAGCTAGCGGGATCAGCAGTCAACAAGAAATATGACCGCATCCCAGATACTTAAGATCCTTAAGCAAACACAAACTTGCAGTGAGGCCTCCGATAATTATTGCATGGTGTATCACTAAATAATACTTTCATGCAGTGACTAATCATATAATTATCAGCTGCAAGTAAATTGAAAATGTACCTCATCCCCCATTTCACGTAAATATTTTATGAAATTCTGGAAACGGTTTTTGTACCCAGAGACATATCTGCAAAATCAAAAAGGTAACAGATGGGTTTCAGACTTTCAGTAAGTATCACTTTTCAAGTTTAATTGACAAGATACAAAGAAAATGGAAGTACAATCCACCTTCATGTAACTCATGATATGTTTTCCAAACAATTATTGAAGCAAACTTCAACTCTAACATTTAAAAATAAATAAATAAATAAATAAAAACCTACAATACACTATGCTGAGGACCTCTTAGATTAATTATATATAGTTCCTGAGGTAAGATGATGAAAATAAAGCACTTTCCTTGGTTTTGAAAGATAGTTTTGATCAGTTAAAGAATCTTTTAACGAAGACGCATAGTTAATCCTCAGCAATCTTCAGACTGACTAGCAAACTAGAATCAGTATCATGTACTATCAATCTGGCTAGTGGATGGGAACTTAATAGCAGTAATATATATTTATGATCAATTCTTAAAAGGACAAATTCAAATCAAATTACATCCTTGGTGGCATCCTACATCAAGTCACCAAACCAGAAGACCTAGATTGGTGCTTTATTTTATTTTACTTATGAACCACTGTTTGAATTAACCACTAACTAATTTCCATTTCAAAATATATTCTAAGATATCAACTACTTGAGAAAGGCATGACATTAGTCAAACACTTCCAAAATAAGAATAATTCAACATCAGCACCAACTTGACTACAAAATCCAAGTAACAATGGATTCACCAGAAAATTGTCAATAAAAATCTCCGCATCAGAAAGCAGCTAAGCGACAAAGCCATCGCAATTACAATAAAATCAATGCACTTATCATCTCTATGCATAAAAAATCCAAATTTACAAGGATCACAGCAAGATAAATTTAATCAACCAAGGTCATGCAACATTGGATGGATCAACAAGTCAAAATCCAAACTTTAGCAGCCGGCATAGCACACAAGAAAATTGTTATAAAATCAACAGCCACTAAAGATACCTCTTTGTTGCTTGTTGGTCATGTCAATTACAAATGAAACAACTAATAAGTAAGTAACTAAACAGAAAACAAAACTAACAATGTTTCAGAGTTAAAACATCAAAAAATCAAAATCAACGCACGAAACACAACATAATGTCATAATCACGAAACACAATGCTTCTTCATTTCTACCAATAAAAATGAAAAGCTGTCAAACAGTAGCTCCAAAATTTCAACTTTAACAACTTCCAAGCAATTTGAAGTAAAGGGTATCTCAAATTTACAACAAAAACAAAAATTTATAGAAGAAAAACAAAACACTCACGCAAAAGGAGAAGGCTCAACAAAGAGAGCAATACGACGAGGCTTTGAATTGTTCTCATTGGTCTCAGAATCAAGCAAAGGAGCCTCATCTTCTTCTCTCACCTCTGTAATAGTCATATTGCTGCTATTGCTAGAATCAGTCTTAATACTATCTCTAACAACAAGACCCTCAAATCTTTTTCTACTTCTCAAACTATTTACTCTTGAGAAATCAACTCTTTTGCAATTTAGAGAAGTGGGTTTTGTTCTTGAAGAGCTGATAAAGCTTGAAGAGGTGGTTGTTGTAGTGAACAAACAAGGAGGACAGGGAGAGGGATTTATAGAGAGACAAGAGGAAGCCATTGCTGTTGCTTGTGTTAGTGTTACTATAATATAGTGGGATGGATTTTGTATTGTGTGAATGACATTAGTGAATGGCTTTGAAGGAATCTAAGAGCGTTTTGAGTCACAAAGCAAATGGATATTCGTTTTGAGGGCGGGAGTGAGAAAAGGCATCAAAAGAGAAGGTGTTTCAGTATATGCTGTTGGTTTTTTGCGTGTCTCTTTCTTATACGCCAGGGGTCACCCCATTATTAGCCTAATCTTTTTTACTAATTTAACAAGAGAAGTGATACGTATATATATTTATCCCGAAAATAATTATAGCTCTCATTGTAGCTACAGTGATCACTGTAATGAGAGATGTGTAGTTATTTTCGGGATAAGTGTATATGTGTCTATCATTTTTGATTTAACAAATACAATGATGAGAGGATAATAACATTTGTATCCCTCTGGTTTTATAGTTTCTTAAACATGATATAATTGGTCTATTCTTTCAAATATGTTTCTAGCAACAAATAAGGATGACAACAAGTCGGTATGATAAAAAAATATCAATACATTATCTAGTCCGTTCAAATTGTATCAATATATGGTCCTAACATATCGAGTCATCGATCAATACCTGGCTATATTGAGATTTTTACCTTTATTAAAACGAGAATATCAATACACATACCTAGATCATCCAATCAATGAATATAGAAAATTATATTCGTATATAACCTTTATGGTACATGACTCTATGGAAATTTTTATCATCCCTAATTATAAAACTCAAATTACCTTTCAATATGCTATCTGAATTGGTTTTTATTTTTAACCCACCTAAGAGGAAGAAAATGTCAACATATAATGTGAATTTGAGTTGAAAGATACCCTATTCTTAAATAGATTTTAAACATTTAATTTTTGAATATGAGGGTTGCAAATTAAGCTGGTTAGGCAAATCCCTATCCTTGCCATAAACCCCAAATATTACAAAGAGATTACAACATATAACGAAGTTTGGCTAAAAAGCCTCCAATCATACAATCAAATCAGATATTTAAAGAGACAATTTTGCCAACGCATGTGCAATGATATTACACTTTGGATATCATAAGTGTAATATCATTTTTCGAGAAAAGTATATGTATGTATATTATTTTTCGTCATGCTTATATTCTTATTATTGATTACTATAGTCATAAGTAAGGATGGGCAAAATAAGATATTATATTATGTTGAGGTCAAATCAGAATCTATCTTAAAAATTTGATTCTTAAATTTTTAAAATCCGAGTCTATCCTATTTAAATAATGAATCTTACCCGTCGGTTTTAACTAATTCCAATATATCTTATTTTGCTCGCCTAATACATAAATATTGACAATAATTTCAATACATTATCTTCCCTTTCATTCACTAAATTTCTTATAAAAACTAAAACAATCAAAAGCAATTTGAACTAATAAGAATGACAATCACAACGATTTCAACAAAAACAAATACAACTCTTTAAACAAAAATAACTTCAGCACACAGACCAAACCAATGACAATCACAACATATTGTTGGGTTATTTGAAAGTACATATTTATGATATGTGAATATTAAAGAATCAATAATTATTACTGATTAAATATACCTTGAGCTTGAGTCATCCAATACATACTGTAGGGCATAAAAATTGATATATAAATGCGAGCATAAGATTTTAAAAAATAAAATAAAATAATGTTGACTCCATGAGAAGGTTCAGGTTCCTCGAAATGTAGAACCAAAACCGTAACTTTTTTTTCCTCGATTCTATATTTTTAAAATTGGAACCTATCCTAAAATAATTAATTGTGATTTCAGAACCGAACTTTCAATTTGGTTCCAAGCGATTCCGGGTGATCATTGCTAGTCATCGCAAAAGCGATTAAGGGCTTATTTGATACAAATAATCATACTATGTCATTATTCGAGGAAAGCAAAACTCCAGGGACCCAGATGTTATTACCCCTACAAATAAAGCAAGACCATATTATAATAATTTTACTCTTCGAGAGATGCTTATATATAAAGGGGGCAATTGTAAAACTGATTGAGAACATTTTAATTAAATTTTTCAAAAAAAATATTAATTTCGTTGATTGAGTCTCTTATAATTCGGTAACAAGTCATGACATCAAAATTTCATTTGTTGGAAACCTGAAGAATTAGGACTAAGTAAATAGGTTTCAATTAATTTATTGATAAATGTTATATATATTTATCATATGAGGTTAATTTCATATAATACAAAATGATATTGAATTTTTTTGTCCATTTTTCACGTGCAAATGTCGCAATTCTATGCAAGTGGTGGGTCCCTCTGAAATTTTGACAATATCCACTTCAATTATTTATGATATTAACCACAAGTTGGTACTTCGTTGAAAAAAAAAGGTAATCTGTTTTCTCTGTAGAATTTGTGTAACTTGACTATTGCCATTCAACTAGAGATGAATTGATCGCAAATTTCTGTTCCGTCCTGATTACTGATTAGGAATTTTTTTAAAAAAATCTTGATTTTTGTATTGATTTTTTTAAGCATGATAAAAAATCATCTTAAACATCGACCGCGATTCATGTTTTTTAGATAAAAAACAAAATTTAAGTCAAATTTTTATTCAAAATGAAATAATACCTAAAATTTCTTATCAAACAGTATGATATCTTAAATCTCAAACAAGATTTAGGATATTTATTTTGAAATGACTCATAATTGATTTTCAAGGGGTGTGACTTGGTGATAAAAATATTGAGATTTGATTGACATGCTTTGAATCGAGTACATGAGATTATTTTTCTTATAAGAATCTTAGATAACGATAAATATTACCTACTTCACTAAGTTCAAATCAAATAATTTAATGACGGAATTTTCATCATCCCTTAAAAAAAAAATACTCATCAAACTGTTTCACTTCCCACCGATCGAGCCCGACAATAATTCAGGCCACTCGTCATGTAAAAGGGTGGGTTCATATGAGACAGTGGTGTTAGTTTCTTCTTGTATCCACCTAGTAGATGTTGATTTTTTTTTTTTTTTTTTTTTTTTTCCTCTGTTCAATTAAAAAAAAAGTGTAAAACTCTTATATTCATTCATACGAGTAACAATTTTATGAGTTGTTTATTATTTTGTTTCCACCATCGATTTTTTAAAAACTACCAAATAAGGAGCGGTCCTGAATTACTTTAACTTTTATGAGATCCTAAATGAATTCTTAAAATGGTACCCCTACCGATAAGATAAAAAATAAATAAGTCATGTTATACATTAAAAAATCAAAATTTATCTGAATTCAGAGCTCCTAATTATGAGTTAAATTTGGGGGCTCAGCCGACTGCATGTGCCAGCTCTCCCCATAACCACCCATGTACTGATGTGCCAAACTCAAACTTTGTTTAATATTGCTATTAAAAAAATATGATGAATAAACCGTAATATGAAATATTTTTTTAGGTTAATAAAATAATAATGTTTGGTTTTTTAATATTTTATTGTGAGTAAAAACTAAAAATAATAAGTTTTACACCTATTGATAACCGTAATTTTTTTATTAATCAAATACTTAAAATTATGTTTAGATTAAAATATAATTTTATTAATCACAATACCAAATAGTCCGTCAGTAATTTGCAGGTGGGACCACAGTTTAATGCTGATATAAATTTTGTTATGACTTTGATTAGTTATTGTTAAATAAAAATATACAATAAAAATTATTTGTTTTTTAATTTAAAGATGAGGTTTTTGGTTCAAACTGTCGAGCAAGAGATAAAATCAAATAATTTTATGGTTCACAAGTGAATATGTTGCTATATATATATATATATAATATATATATATATATATATATATATATATATCCATTTACTAGTTCACACATTTTATATAAATTTATTTTTCAATATAATCCTCAACTAATTGATGTGGCAATTGGGATCCCGATTGACCTTTGTGTTTGGATTAAACTTAATTTTTTGCAAACCTCATCACATTCTTAGATGATTGCTGGCATGTTGCGAGTCAAATTGAGATACCCATTTGTAGAAAAATCTATAAAAAAAATCATGAAATATTCCATAGAATATCCTTTGCTTTTATTATTTTAAGTATATTCTATGTGGCTTCACCAATTATTCTATTTTATCTATATATATTAAATATTTTAAATATCTTCATCGCGTCATGTGCCGACTTCATATTAAATTAATAAATTTATTAAATAAAAATATATTTTATAATAAAAAATATATATTATAATTTTATAAGAACTAGCACATGACTAGGGATGACAATTTGGGCCAGGATTTATTTATTCGTTCGATTCGATTCGCTTTAAAGCGAATACATGTTTGAAAAAATAGATTCGTTTAATAAATGGGTCAATTCGATTCGATTCGTTTATTAAACGAATCGAATACGAATTTAAGCTCATTGATTCGTTTATTCATTTAGGATTCGTTTTATTATTTTTATTTACTTGTTCTTGTTATTTTTTAATTAAGATTAGAGAAATTATAATTAATTACCATAGAAAAAAGTAATATTTTCGATATTTGGTGAGGTAATTTTAGTAAATATATTAATTACATATTTCATATGTATATATTTATGAAGAATTAATGTAAATCAAGTGTGGTAAATTATTTTATTAAGTAATATCATAACTAAACGAATATTCGTATTCGATTCGTTTAATAAACGAATCGAATACGAATCATGATATTATGATTCATTTAATAAACGAATCGAATACGATTCCATCATATATTTTAGGTATTGGTTTTGTAAATACTTCGAATCTTGTCGATTTTAAAGTCTAAATGAGACAATTAATTTACTTACACTTAATATTTATGTGTCATTCGTTTGTCTCTCATTTTTCAAATAATATTTTAAATTCACTGTATAAGAGCTAATAGTTAAAGTTTACATCATGAAGCATAGTAATAATAAAAAAATCATGAATAAATAAAAAATTATATAAATAATTCAAAAAAAAATAAATAAATACACCCGAAATCCAAAAAAATGGTTAGGCTTTGTGGGTGGCTGCTATGAGGTTTCTTATTTTAATAGGAGATTATATTTTTATATTATAATAGTTTTTCACTTTTACTTTTATAATTTAATAATAAAAATATTAATTATAGAGATTATGTGACACACATATTTTTTATTTCAATAGATGATTATGATATATATCTTATTATAATAGGTAATAAAAAATAATTATAGAGATTAGATGTGATGTGACACGATGAGAAAATTTAAAAGTATTTAAATAATTTTCTGTGATATTATTAAAAATTAATCGAATATTATAATATGATTTATTGTTATAATAAGGTTTTTATTTAATAGATTTATAAATTTAATTTCATAATTTATTAGTATATTTTTATTGTAATATATTTTTTATTTAATAAAATAATTAATTGTAAAAATATTTTAATTTTATAATTTAATAATAAAAAATTAATTGTAGAGGTTAAATGTAAGATTAGGTGTCAAATATGTTTTTTTTTTATTTTAATGGCAGATTATAATATATTTTCTTATTATAATAGGCTTCTTTATTTTAATTTTATGATTTAATAACAATAAATTAAAATATTAATTAAATAATTAACTAAATTAATAGGTTTCTTATTATATTTTTATATTTTAATAAGTTCTTATGTTAATAATTTATTATTCTAATTTTGTAATTTAATAATAAAAATAATTATAGAGATATTTTAATTTTATAATTTAATAAAAAAATAATTATAGAGATTATGTTAATTTTATATAATTTAATAGTGTTTTTAATAGGATTGTATAATATATTTATTATTTATTAATTTAATATCATAACTTTCATATGAAGCCGCCACGTGGTATGATGAAGAGACTTAAAAATGTTTAATAAAAAATTAATTGTAGATGTTATTGTAAATATTTAGTGTTACATATGTTTTTTATTTTAACAGAAGATTATAATTGTTTTCTCATTATAATAGGTTCTTTATTTTAATTTTATTATTTAATAATAATAAATTAAATTATTAATTAATTAATTTAATTAATAGGTTTCTTATTATGTTTTTATACTGCTATAAGTTTCTTATGTTAATAATTTATTATTAATTTAATAATAAAAAATAATTATAGAGATATTTTAATTTTATGAAATATTTATTATAATAAGAAAACATATTATACTATCCTATTATAATTAAAAAACACTATTAAATATAAAATTAAATTAATAATCTATAAAATAAGAACCTTATTGTAACGACTTGAATTTCATAACTCGGTTAGAGTAGCAATTTAGTGACTAGGATTAAATTATTCCGGGGGGGATAGAGAATAAATTTGGAGATGGCATAAAGGTTTGATTTTAGTCGCAGTGTTTATAATATTCGAGTTAAATCATTAGGTTCGGAAGGGATTATAAGTGTGGGATCAATACCATTATGCTTATTTGAAACTAATTTGTGAACATTGTGTCAAGGCTTGAAACTATTTGTCAAGCCTCAACAACAAGTGTCTAGCATGCATGTTTTTAGTATAAAAAAAATATATTAATAATAACAAAAGCCCATTCCACGTTTCTTTTCCCCTTATTTTCTTTCATCTTTCTCTCATTTTCCAAAACAACTCCATAGCTTAATAGCTTAGTTGCAGGAAACTTTCACCCCTCAAACCCAACAAACAAATGCCCTAAAGCCACATGCAAGCATATAAATGATGAAAGGAAGCTTAAAGATCTCTATTAGAGAATAAATAAATTGAAATAAGGTGAGAAAGGTATAAACCCAAATCTAAAATTATTAAGTTTTGATGATTTGATGCTTGAAGAATGTTATTGGTTTGAGTTTAATGATGAATATGTGGTTTTGAGACAAAGAATTGGAGATTTGAGGAATTCCCCAATTTGTAAAATCCTTAAATGAGAAGTTGAGTTGAGATTTATAAATGGTTGTTTGAAGGTGTAATTGATGTTATATGGCATATTTGTTATGATTATGGCTTAGTTATGTGGTAGTATAAATGGTGAAATTGATGTTAAGATGTATTTGCTCTGATTGTAGTTTGGATGGTGTTGAAGAAATTGTGTAATAAAATTCTCGATCCTGAAAACTAGTGGCGTCGCGATGCGCGAAGCATAATTTGGCTTCTGGATTTTTGGTAAGCGTCGCGATGCGCAGAGGGGTCTGCGTCGCGACGCCAAGTGAAAAATCATGACTTGTTTTAAAACTATTCCAGTCTAATTTTAAGACGTTTATGGGCACTCTATGGGCTTTGTATAGATGAGTAACCACATGATAAGTCGTACCGTAGGCATGAATATTTACCTTTGATTGTATATATCTTTCTCATTTATTACATAAAAATCTAATGGTTTCTTTGGAATTAGATCAACGACAAGCCACTCGGAGGTCACCGACGCCGCATACCACACCCGACTTGCCTTAGCACTGTGAATGAAGTACTTACTTTAGAGTTTTGAATGTGGTTTTGGTTATGATTTTACAGATCATTGATTTACTTGTTTTACCTAAATGATGATTTCATGTGAATGAGAAATATGATTTAAGCTTTGATAAAGCTTGGTTTCTGATAAATGTTTTGATGATGAAAATGGTTTCAAACATATGGATTTATGATTTTTGGAGGCATGGGAGAAAAACCCACCTCAGATGTTACTTGATTCAGACATGAATTGACGATATAGAATTGACGGACATGGTATTGATGGGTATCAGTATTGATACCAAATATAGACATGTGCATTCAAGGACTAGAGATGACAGATGCCTCTAATTCCTGGGTATTGGGCTAGGGGGACTGTGAGTACAACGCTCCTAGACCCGGATATTCTCAGAGACAGGTTGGTGGCACTGATAGCACCACTGTTGTCTGGTTAGTGGCTTGGGGGACTGTGCGTACAACGCCCCAAGACCACAGGATTATGTACAGATTGACCGATGATATTTTTTATGAGGATATTTTGATGATGATATGGATGATTTCTCAATTGTTTTCAAAAATTTTGAAAGGGAAACTATGATTTATGATTTAAGAATTCTGAAAGTTATTACACTGGTTATGAGCATTTCTAATACTGTTTGTTTTTTGATTTTATAGCTCATCTCACTGAGTTCTTTAGGACTCACCCCCCATTCTCGAGGTTTTGCAGGGCCTTCCTTTTGGTGAGCCATTGCTGTATATTGAGAGACATGGATTCGGGACAAGAGCAGCATTGTAGTCACTAGATTTATGGGTTCATAATGTTGTGTCTACATTCATATAGAATATAGTTTCTTTTGAATTTCTGTGATGTAATATATATGTTTATGTGTGGTTGTTCCACATCTGGATTGTGTACGTGTCATGTTTAATATTTCATACAGTTATTCTACTTGATGAGGAAATGTTTACATATATGATTGTTTTCTGGTTTTAGTCAGAGGCCTAGGTGACAGTGGGATTCTGTCATCTGCCGGTAATATTCCCGGATTGGGGATGTTACAAAGTTGGTATCAGAGCATGGTTTTGGGAGTCAGTGACTGCAGTGTTAGATTAGTAGAGTCTTATATATGTGGTATACCCGGGTGTACTATTATATAAGGGGCTACTTCTCCGGTATTCTGTTCTGAGGTATGTCTCATTTTGATTGATTATGGCTCTTTTTGAATTCAATTAACTATTTCATTTCTTGATCACCTAGTTATCATGCTACCTAGAACCAGAGGCAGAGGTAGACCCAGACGTAATCGAGCACCTCGGGATGTAAACCCAGACCAGAGATCAGTGGCACCTCCCCCTAACGTAGATAGGGGACAGAGAGAGGAACCGGTACAAGATGGGGTTATGAGAGCAGATGAGGCAGAACCGGTAGTACAAGGTAATGAAGGATTAACTGTGGGAATTCAGAAACTTCAGCGTGCTTTAGCAGCCTTTGCACAGTTAGCTAAGCGATAGCAGCAGCCACCAGGCCCAGGGCCAATAGCTGCAGAACCTGCAGTTCCTATTCCACCACCACCACCATCAGAACATGCATTCTGATGTATTGAAAATATATCACAGTGTCCTATTACAATTTTAAGAAAATAATATTAAATTATAAAATTAAATTAATAAATCTACTAAATAAGAATTCTATTATAATAAGATAATAGTTTATAATATCCAATTAATTTTTAAATATTTCACAAATAATCCAACAAAGGCTATCTTTATATGGCTTAATTGGCGGTTCAGATCATTTCATTATAATATAATGGTTGATAAAGAATCATTTTATTATAAAATCTCTATAAAAATGGAAAATGAAAACTACCTAATAAATTGAAGAATAAAATCATTTATTAATGGAAAATGAAAATTACCAAATAAATTAAAGAATAAAATCATTTAATTAAAAAATAAAATCATTTCATTATAAACAAATTAAATAACATAATCTCAATTTCTCTGTATATTATGTAATACCGTGTCGTAGGCACGAGCAAATACTAGTATATATATATAAGTCAATATTTTTAAGTTTTATAATAACGTCACATGACACCTAATCCATACAATTAATTTTTTATTACCTATTATAATAAGAAGAATAATATAATCTTCTGTTAAAAAAAATATGATATTTTTCTCTATAATTAATATTTTTACTATCAAATTATAAATTAAAATAATAAATTATTAAAATATAATAATAAAATCTCATATTAAAATAAGAAACTTAAATAATAGCCGTTTACAAAACCTAGACAATTTTTTGGATTTCAGGTCTGTTGTTATTTGTTATTTTATTTTGAATTATTTTTATAAATTTTTTTATTTCATGATTTTTTATTATTTACTATGTTTAAAGATGCAAACTCTCTAACTATTGGCTCTTGTACAGTGAATAAGAAATATTATTTGAGAATTGAGAGACAGACGAATGAGGCATAAATATTATGTGTAAGTAAACCAATTGTCTCATTTAAACTATAAAATCAATGAAATTCTAAATATTTTTAAGATCTATGCCAAAAATATATGCTCAATTGGCATAAAATGCGAGTCATGTACTAATATAAATACAAAAGAGATAAGTAACAATATTACTTAGGAGAAAGAAGTGAAATTACACGTAAAGAATTTCAAGAATCATTATTATTGATGTGACTCAACATTCCAATAATACATGCTGGGTTTGTTGGGTATGCTATATTGCTCTCATCTCACACCCTTGTGCCCTCTTATAAATTGTAGACCCCTTCAAATTTGATACAAGCATATTTGGTTGTATCAAATTTTATTGATACTATGGGTGGCATATATATATACACACACAATAAGAAATGGTTAATATATCAATATAAAATATTATATAATATGATATGTTGGTTCGATTATTGTCCTACGCTAACGTATCGAGGACTGATTTCGTGTGTCCTGAAACGAAAAAGATATGATGTCATACATTGTCACGATAATGGGTGATTATTAGCGCGACAATGAGACGCAGAGACATAAAGTTACATTCTAATTTATATTGTCACGATAATGGTTACTCATTGGCGCGATAATGAGACGCTAATATAAAATCGCTCTCGAACTTATATTGTCACGCTAATGAGTAGTTATTGTCGCGACAATATGAAACATGTGTATATTATCGCGATGATGGGACGTTGGTTTAGAAAAACATAACTAAAAATATGTCTCTTAGAGATAAATCTTGGTTGCCTATAAATAAATCACGAAAATAATTGATTAAATATAACATTTTTCACATAAAGAGTTTTCAAGTTGAGATCCAACAAGTGTTGTTTTGTATCTCTAAATTTTTATTGTATCCTAAAGTGTATTTGTCCGAAAATCATTACAACATACATTGGGAGTAAATATTGCTTTAAGAAAGTGTCATACACGCCTCAAAAATTAGATTCTCCACTGCAAGTTCCCCAACAGAAAAATTTGAGCCCGACCCAACAGACTTTATACATGTCCGAGAGCATTTTTTAGAGCTTGCAAAAATACTAAAAATATTAAAATTCTTAATTTTTTTCATTTTTATGTATTAAAAATAAAAATAAATTATAAATTATAAATTAAAATCAAAATCAAAATTCATTTTCTAAAAACCCTAATTCGGCTCGGCCCGATATTATTGGGTCCGGACCGGGCCGAACTTGCCCAAGCCTAGACCCACCTGTTGCCACTCCTAATTGATACTAACTAATGAGAGGCACCATTGGTTGCCCAAATACAAGTCTTTCCGATATAAGCTTCTATTGTTAGAAAAATTAGCCCCCATTGTGAGAGTCAGCAGCGATCGAGAGCACATGAACAATTCTATATGCACCATATCAAGTATCAACACAATGATGCATGAAGAAACACAACAATTATGGCCTTAGGAATGCAGCTACCAAATACAACTATGATTACACACTGTTAGGTTTAGTGCTCGGAGTGCCAATCCGGATCGTATTTATGTCCGATTCATAAATACGAGCAATTCTATTTTCCATAATATTACTAATTTAATGGTAGCACCCTTGTCTTTTATACACTTATTCGATCTAATTACGATTAAATATATAATTATGATTAGATCGAAACTAAATCTGGTTAAGTGATACGTGTATATTAGACAAATACCATATGATTTACAATATAGTGTGCAGTTACAACGTAGTTTGTAATTGACATTGGGAAGTGCACTATAAGATGTATATCATTAAATAAAGTTCATGGTCAAGATTTACTAATACGGGTCGGTTAGTAAAATCCACTGAGACCAGTACATGTCGTATATCGTGACTTGGTCTGATGGTTTATCCCAATGAACAATGAGTCTCAGGAGACTCATATAGACATGTATGTGTTTATTTGATAAGACACTAAACGACTCACTGAAGATTTCCTAATAGATGGTACACCAACGTCAATAAGAATATTCACGAGTTGAGCGAGCATAGTGGTCCTTAGACTTGAGATACCACAGTGGGATATATGAGTTATCCTCTATATTTTGATAGCAGTCACGTCAACAATCTATTCATGATCAGACCTACGCCTGTTCGTTGGGTGTGGAATGATGCTTATGATATCCAGTGCGTATCAAGATAGGATCCGTCAGTCCTGTATACAGGGCATAGGCATCCTCACGTGTTTACGATCTAGTAAATCCATGGCCGTGGTATAACTTCGGAAATCAGTTCCGAGTGTTATTTAGAGATCGTAAATTGAAAGTCGACTATATTATACCGAACAGATTTGACGTTCTCATCTATATCCCAGGTATAATATGGATGGCATGTGACAGAGGGATTATACGTATGCAATGACCTCGGCTTGCATAGTTTAGCGAGATTATCTGTGGTCGTCATAATCCATGAGTGGGTGGATTATGGACACGAAATTGGATTTAGTGTCGGATAAACCTAAACTTAGAGAGTCTCACAATATGAAGTGTACTCGTTGAGTACTTGGGAAACGCGATATGAATAATACGGATTATTCATAACACTTCACCGGATTAAATGAGTTAATTCGGATCGTTTAATCGGTTAAATGATAACACATGCATAGAGACATTTTTTTGTCCATCGTAATTACTGTGTATTTATATCTGATACATAATACGATTAGATACACATTATTTATTCGTCAAATGAGATTTTGACACACGCCATAAATATATGTATTTGTTATTTATTGTAAATAAAAATACATATATAATAATAATGATATTAATTGATTATTTGGATATTTAATTGTTAAATATTTGAATAATTAATTAATTAAACTTTTCCATAAATGTTATGAATTTTTTTTAATTATTATTGGAACATTTGGCTTGCTTTAATTATTATTTATGTGTGTTCTAATTTGATTGGATAACATAAAGTATGATTTGTTTAATTTGATTAATTATTTTCCAAGGACAAAAATGCCCTTGTAAAAGTCGGTCTTCCTTTTTTTTTTAATTAGAAAAAATTGTTTTCTTCTTACATACATCTCCATTGCCGAAAACCAAAAGGAAAAATGGGTCTCAAAGTTTGTTTGAAGATTCCATGGAGAAATGAAGGAATAATTCAAGAAAAAAGGCTTGGATTTATGAGATTTAAGGTAAGTCTTCAAAACCCAAAGCTTAGAAATTTGATTTATTATTTCTTGATCATTTAGAAAGGTTCTAGGGTTCTTTAAAATCTGAAATTTTGGGGTTTTGGTTGTGGATGCTGAATTGGAAGTTTATATACATGTGTGAAGTGTAATTGGATGAAATTATTGTAATTTTGGTCCAATTTATTCATTAGATGATGAGTTTCTATTCTAGAGTGTTATGACCACTCTTGTGGCACCTAGAATTGTTCTTGGGTGATTCATATATGGTGACTTAATTTGGTGTTTTGATTAATTGGATTAATTTTGAATAATTTGGATTAAAGAATGAAAAATGGTAATTTTCGGTTTCCTAATCAGATCTGTTAAAACTGGAAATTTTGTGATGAATTTGATGTTATATGAATGTAATGGATGTGTTTTGGGAGTTGGAAAAATTTCCAGAAAGTGTTTCGGAGTTGAAATAAGCGAAAAAGGCCAAAAATGGCGTTACCATATGACTTTTGAGCCAACCGGGTGACGGTTGTCCAAATAATGAGTACGTCACTGTTCGGGCAGCCTATGAACTGCCCTAACACTATTGGGGCTGACCTGGGCAGTCCCCATGAGTGTCGGGTGGTCGGTTCGGTCAAAAATACGTTTTGCGTTATTTTGCGAAAAAACGGTTTTCGTAAAAGTTTCGCGAAGTTTCAACCTTATTTATGTCAATATTTGATATTGAATAAATAGATTTAGGTGAAAGATGAATAAATTATTCATATTAGATATTGAATAATTTATTTGGTATTTTGAAAAAGTTTTAAAATACGATTTCGCCCGAACCGCGCTTTGCTACGCCCATCGCCCGAAACCCCAACACACACAAGGGTTGGCAATTTTCAATCTCCCGTTGGAACATATTTTATGTCTCATTTTTAAAAACATAATAAAAAAATATTTGAAATTTCAAGCGGGACAAGATGACAATTAACATATGGGACATGATTTTAGCATAATGGGATGAAAATAATTTTCTTGTCCAAAAAAAATAATGAAATGGAACCTAGACGATTGTTTATCATGTTGTAGAAACAAGACAATATTAGAATTGACAAACCCCGGACCGGTCCGTTACCAACCCTACTGCCAGTCGAAAGAACACTTGCAACAAGAAGAACTATTTATGCAGGCATATTAGGGCTGGGAAACCGAAAGGTTACACTATTTAGTCATTGAAGTCGTGCACTATAAACTACATAACCATTATGCGTTATAAAATTCTAAACCACCTAGATGGGCAATAAGAACTCTCCCAAGGTTTCTAAGAATCTTAGATACTAACTTTTTTACGTCCTTCAAAGTTTCTTCCAATATGATTATTGATGAAAACAGTTCTCTATCCAGAAACAAGACTACCTGACAACTTCCATGCCTTAGGTGATCTGCAAAACTTAGCATCTTCGTCTGAGTATTCTATTCAAGCCATCCAGAACAAGCTGTACGGGCCTCACAACGAAAAATGCAATCCCTGCGCAAAGGCAAATGATGTTATTAGTTATTACAATTACTACAAATTAAGCATAAAATTAATGTTACTAGCAAAGTAAACTATTAGTATACATACAAGTGAAAGCCCCAGTGTGGGACACAGAAACTGGACGACGCATGCTGTTCCTAGGCTCGCGGCCTAGTTGGGAGTACGGATTAGCCACGGGGGAGTAAACCGGAGAGTAATGGAGTCTCCACCCGGTGTGAACCGGGAAAATGAGATTTAAGGCCGCACTCATCCCTCGCAAGGGAAGACCTCAAACCGTTGGGTTCGGAATGGTCCCTTACTTATGCCATTTGTAATGAAAGGATTTACATAATAATTTAATCAGGCTTAAGTAACATTTATTCCTAAGAATATCATGCTTCTATATTCATGGTACACAATAACTCATACATACATTTCGCATATATCTCATATCTAATAACACATGTCTAACAAAATACCTCAAAGTAACAATGAACATACAACTTCATTCAGCATATCATATTCATGAAAACACAAGCATACATAATATCCGCACAAGCATACACGTGAGCACTCTTCCAAGTGATACGTGGAATTGTATCCAAGTACAGACCGCATTACCGTCCATTCGGAATCGGCTACGGAATTTATGTCTGGGTTTCCATCCGATATATCACAAGAAATAATACTCCAAAGTCATCATGGCATAGGCGTATGAATCGTAATGCGTTAAATCAAGACTAAGGCAAACGACGCAACTAATGGAATAAACATGATTTTCATTATTATGTGCACAAAGATAAGAATGACTATGTGTGGTTCCATAAAAATCACCTAAGAAACAATTATGCGTGGCATGTGATGAATATGTCTCAGTTCAGTGTGTTCGCGTTCGTGTAGCGTTCGTAAACGCGTTCGAACGGAAATGAAACAGAATGCTCACGTTCGTATGGCGTTTGTTAACGCGTTCGAACGGAAATGAAACAGAATGCTCACGTTCGTATGGCGTTTGTTAACGCGTTCGAACGGAAATGAAACAGAATGCTCACGTTCGTATGGCGTTTGTTACGCGTTCGAACAGAAATGAGACCTGATGCATGATAAGGTAAAATGTATGCGCGTTCGAGTTGCGTTCGTAAACGCGTTCGAACGGGAACAGACCTGATGCATGAAATGGGACGCAATACATAAACACAAAATAAAGGGGCGCGGCGAAGTACTGCCGTAAAGGTGGCCTTTTGGGGCTCTTGGTCTCCTCAAAGAGAGGACCTTTAGACCACATACTAAGCCCATGCGCATCACATCACACATACAAAAATAGAGCCAATCATATCAAAACCAAGTATGCCCGATTGAACACATCTTACATCCAATCCGAACACACATCAACCGGCGCGGCAAAACATCGTGGTAAAGGGTTTTAACCCCTCCCCATAGGGATCTTTCATTCCACTTACTAAGCCCATGCGCTTGATTGAACCATGCATAAAAGATAAAATCAATAATATCAAACTAAGTATGCCCGATTGAACGTATCTCGCATCCAACCAAACACACACTCAACCGGCGCGGCGAAGTAGTGTCACAAGGTGGCCTTTTCGGCTCTTCGTCTCTCAAATGGAGGACCTTTGGACTAACTCACTAAGCTCATGCGCTTGATTGAATCATGCATAAATAAACAACATACAACATTCAAATGACGAAAAATAAACAAACCAAAGCAACACAAGGCAAAAGATAGTGCCGTTTACTCAAGCGGTACGTGGAGTTGTGTCCCGAGTACAGATCATATTACCGTCCATTCGGAATCGGCTATGAAATTTATGTCCGGGTTTCCATCCGATATACCGCGAGAGTTAACACATTTCTCATTTATCCCATACCCACACACACATCATACATAAACAGAATTCAACGAAGAAGTAAAATATATAATCCAAAATAAACAACAACAAATCACGTAGAGATGGGTGTGAAAAGTACCCTCAGGTCTAACCTTTTAAGACGTCTCTCGGACTCGCGTTTCACGAAGATCGGAAGGGGTAAACTCCGTAACTTTTCTGGTTCACTGGTTCAGCGTCCTAGCTCACTGCTTTGCTGTTTTGCTTGCGATTCGAACTCCGTTATGCTCCTATCCGGTCTCTGTCTTGCTGCTCAATGCACGGGCCACCTGTTTTAACGTTTTCAATGAACTATTCCAAGTTTGTGTGGGTTCTTAGTGCAGTTGTATGTGATTATTTTTAAGATTATCTATGCAGTTTTTATGTTACTGTTTTTTAGATTTGGGCTGCTGTTTTAAGGTAATTCAGGGGCTGTTTTTTGAGTGTTTGTAGGGGGTGGTTTAATGGTTGTAAGGGCTGTATGGGGGGATGTGTTGGCTACAGAAATTCGGCTATGGAGGGGGTGCAAGGGAGATGGGGTTCACGGCTAATGGGGATGAGATGGAGAGAAAATTTTTTGTTTTGATTTCTTGCTTTGGCCGTGAGTCTTGGTGTGTTTCTAGGGCTTGGGCGTGACTTATGTGGTGTGAAGGAGATCAATGGCTTTGGTTAGGGTTGTTTATATAGAGAAGGGTTAGGGTTCACCTTGTCTCACAAGGAAGGGATTTGGTGCATTCAATAAGGATATGATTTAGTGCTAGGTAAGGAAAGCAATGGATTTGATTGGGGGACATGTCTTGGCTAGATTAGGAATACAATATTTGATTTGTTATGATTGATTTTAAAGGTATATCATCTTTTTAATTTAGGTATATAATATATTCAAATTATTTAAATTAGGCATGATTTTAGTTAAGTTTGGTAAATGTAATAATATTTTATTTAATGTTTAATGATTAAATTAATATTTATTTATTTAATTTGGGATGTGTTTTATGGGCTTTGGGGAGCTAATTGGTTGGGCGTGAGGCTAGCAGCAAAACCAGAATTACCGACACCATTCGAACGCTTCCTCGAACGCGACACGAACGCCCGCAATCTGTTTACCGTTCGAACGAAATAACGAACGCAGCACTAACGAAGACAGTGAGCTTGTTTATCCTGAATTTCCCCTTCCGATATCCTTTCCCCGGCTTTCGTGACTCAAAAGGTAGTGCCTCCAAATGAGGCTCATCATCGGGTTTCACATGCAAAAATACAATGCCTACAGTCGCCCCCACTTTGATGGGGCTTGTGCAGTGTGTGACAGTGACAGTTCCTATCAAAGTCTATGCAATGCATTTTTTAACTTTACCCTTGGCTAGCTAGCTGTCTCGAGCTGGGCTGATACTGCAGTGGACCTCGATCCTGAGACGCATCTCGATACTGCTGATGATGTGGGCCTCGCCTGCAAGATGATCTGATGTGGAGCCTCGCTCCTCAGCCGATATGGGCTTCGCCCCCAAGCTGATATAATGTGATGTGGAGCCTCGCTCCTCAGCCGATATGGGCTTCGCCCCCAAGCTGATATAATGTGATGTGGAGCCTCGCTCCTCAGTCGATATGGGCTTCGCCCCCAAGCTGATATAATGTGATGTGGAGCCTCGCTCCTCAGCCGATATGGCTTCGCCCCCAAGCTGATATCATGTGATGTGGAGCCTCGCTCCTCAGCCGATATGGGCTTTCGCCCCCAAGCTGATATGATGTGATGTGGAGCCTCGCTCCTTAGCCTATGGGCTTTTCGCCCCAAGCTGATATGATGTGATGTGGAGCCTCGCTCCTCAGCCGATATGGGCTTTTTCGTCCCCAAGCTGATATAATGTGATGTGGAGCCTCGCTCTTCAGTCGATATGGGCTTCGCCCCCAAGCTGATATAATGTGATGTGGAGCCTCGCTCCTCAGCCGATATGGGCTTCGCCCCCAGCTGATATATGTGAGGCTTACTGCTCGCTCTTTCCTTCTTCAACCCTGTTTACAAAAACAGAACAAACACAAGATTGCATATAGTTACTGTAATGCATGTATCAGCAGTTTTTTATTCCGTTGGGGTTAGGTCTTCCATTGGCGACCAAGTCTTCTCAAGCAAGTACAACTTCAAGCTCAACATGATTGGTTCGTGAATTCCATTTCCATCTGACAACTTCACTGCTTCCATTTCCCATGACTTTGGGTTGGGGTGTTTTTCCCGTGTCTGGGCTGGCTGGTGTTTGAACTTTGACTGTCGTTGTTGTTTTTCCCCCTTGTTTTCTTGCAGGTTCCGGCTATTCTATCTCTTGGCTTCATGGTAGGTTGTAATTTTTCGTTCGAAGATCTGTCTCGTCTCACGAATATTGTCAGGTTTGCCTGCCGTTTCTGATTCTTAGTTTGGGCTTTCCCTTTGTCCCCGGTCCTCTTTCTGTCAGTTGTTATTCTCTTCTCTTAATCGGGGTCAGTTATTGCTCCCTCTGTTACATGTCTGTGGGTGTCTATTCTTTGAGGGACGGTTGTGAAGTGTCTTGGCTTTTTTCGTTTTCTGTCCAGTATGTGTTATCTGAGTGTCCTGTATGTGTGGGAGTGGCTTTTGTGATTTTGCTCTTGCACCTGTTTACTCATTTTTTTCTGGTCGGATGTGTTCGCCCCTGTCTTTGGCTAGGGATGGCTATGCTTCTTTGGTGGCTTTTGTCGGTCTTTCCTGTCTATGCCATATGGTCTTTTTGTTATTGGGCGTATCTTTGTTAGATTGTCTTATTGCGAGTGTCTGTTTGTGGGGTGTTTTGTTCTTCTGTTTATTTTTCCGGTCCCTTTTAGGCGCGTTCTGTCTATTATTTTGGTTTTGAATGTCTCTTTCTTTAGTTTCCCTTACTCTGATTGGGGTAAGTTAGATTCTTGGTTGGTGCTCAAGTTGTTCTTCCCTAAGGGTAAGTTGTTATTCTGGTGTAGGTGGTCTTCTTTGAGGTGGGTTTCGTTTACTCCATTCCCTAAGGTGGTTCCTCGTTGAATGTGTGATCGTCTGGTTCTATCATCTTTCTTGTAGTGTTTCCCCATTGTTGCATGGGATTGTCCCTTCTTGTTCTTTTTAGCTTTCTCCGAACTTTCCTAGGTTAATCGTGGTGTGCTATCGTATGGCTTCTGTTCTTGAGCTTGAACTTCAATCCTGTCTGATTGGTTTGTATTTTTTGCTCTGCTATTTCGGTGGTGGAGTGGGTGCCGGTGGTGTGCCCGATGTGGATTATGCTGTGTGGATCCCCCTCTGTTGATGGGGCTTCGGTTGGTCCGTTTGATTTCTTGTGTATCCCTCGTCCTCGGTCCCCTGCTTTATAGGTGATTGCGGTGACTCGCTCCTGAGCCGCTTTGGGGACGGAAAAAACTGGGCCTGGAAGTGTTGGTGCGGGTGAACTTCCTGTTAGGTCTTTGCTGAAAAGTTTCTGGGCTGAACTTCTTGGTGTTTTGTGAGTTTCCGGATGGAGCTTCGATCCCATGTTGTATTTGGGCCATCGCTCCCCTCCCTGATATTCCTCCGCTTCCTGGTATGCCTGTTGTTTCCTTCCCTTTCCCTCTTTTCCTTTTTCTTCGCCCCCCCTTCCTTTATT
The DNA here is from genome assembly GCA_019454045.1 of Zanthoxylum bungeanum. NCBI lineage: Eukaryota > Viridiplantae > Streptophyta > Magnoliopsida > Sapindales > Rutaceae > Zanthoxylum > Zanthoxylum bungeanum. Next base: position 35,919 of record SKCR01007190.1, read on the forward strand.
CTCTTCGCCTGCAGATTTGTCTTTTGATTTCTGGCGCCTTGTTTCCTTCCGGATATGGGCTTGTCTAGTCCCCCATGTACTGTCTTGGATCTTTACTTCAAATTCACTTTGTTTTTACAAATTGCCAATTATCTTGTGGTGTCGTGTAGTGTTCATTTTGTTTCTTTCTTATGCTTTGTTAATCTTCTTGTCTGGGGTGTCAACTGGTCCACATTTAAGAATCTTCACCCTGATTCCTTTTTTTGTTGTCCCTCAGACTTCATGCTCCATTTCCCATGACTTTCTGAACGATGTAAGGTCCTTCCCAGTTAGGCCTGAATTTCCCTCTCGGATCTGTCGCGACGGCCTCGACTGCTTAAGTACCAAATCACCCTTTCTGATCTTTTGGGGGCGTACTTTCTTGTTGAAGGCCCGGGCTAGTCTCTTCTGATACAACTGCATGTGATGTAAGGCTCTTATCCTTTTCTCGTCCAGAAGTACTAACTGATCAAATCTCTGTGCGGCCCATTCTGACTCAGGTAACTCTGTCTCTGCTAATACCCTCATAGACTGTATTTCCATTTCAACTGGCAGTACCGCCTCCATCCCGTACACTAAAGAGTAAGGTGTTGCACCCGTTGCCGTTCTGACTGACGTTCTGTACCCCCACAAAGCATACGGTAGTCTCTCAGCCCAATCCCTGCAGTTCTCTGTCATCTTAGCCAGAATTGTCTTTACAGTCTTGTTGGCTGCCTCAACTGCCCCATTCGCTTGTGGCCTGTAAGGTGATGACTTATGATGGCCTATCCCGTACCTTTGTAGCATTGCCTTTGTCTCTCCTTGAAACTGTACCCCATTGTCCGTGACCACGTGGTGCGGCATACCATACCGACAAATGAGGTTCCGTGCTATGAACTTGGCCATCTGTTTTGCTGTAACGTTTCGGAACGACTCAGCTTCTACCCATTTTGAGAAGTAATCCACTGCTACTACTATGAAGCGATGCCCATTAGATGCATTCGGTCGAATTTCCCCGATCATGTCAATCCCCCATGCTGAGAACGGCCATGGCTCTGACAGCCCGTGCAACTCTGTATGCGGCAGATGACTCAGATTGCCATGTATCTGACAGTCGTGACAGTGCTTTACCATCCTTGCGCAGTCTGTCTCCATAGTCGACCAATAGAACCCTTGTCTCACTATCTTGCGGGACAAGTTCAACCCATTCATGTGCGGACCACATACCCCGGCATGTACCTCTTCCATCACTTTCTGAGCTTCTTCTTTTCTCAAACATTTCAACTGAATGCCGTTTGCTTGCCTTTTGTACAGTTCCCTTTAAGATTACATACTGGGAAGCCAATTTCTCTGAATGGCTATTCTGTCTTTTCTGCCTGCCCCTTCCGGGAGTTCACCATATTCCAGGTACCTCTGGATGTCATAATACCAAGGTTTTCCATCGTCGACCTCAACTCCCAGAATTCTTTCTGTCTCATAAACAGGTCTGCTCGCTGTTGTCAGTATCAACGGTCTCATTACTAACTTTTCTGGATTTTCCCAAGTTGCTGCAAGTGTAGCCAATGCATCTGCCATCTGATTCTCTTCTCTCGGTAGGTGCTGAAACTTACACTCGGGGATAACCTGTGCCAACTTTCTGAGGTGAAAAAGGTAAGGTTTCAACCGTTCTTCTTTCAATTCCCATTCTCCTCGCATCTGCTGGACTACCAACATAGAATCTCCGTAGACTTCCACACTCCCGGCCTTCAAGGCTATCAATGCTGTCAAACCAAAAGCACATGCTTCATACTCGGCCATGTTATTAGTCACTCTGAATGTCAACCTCTTGGCTAAAGGCAAAGTCTCCCCTTCGGGGGTCACTATCACGATTCCAATTCCAGCTCCCTTGTAATTCACTGCTCCGTCGAAATACATCTTCCATCTCTGAACTGTTATTGCTTGGATCTCTTCATCTAAATTCAAACTTATACTGATCCCCCTCAACAGGTTGCATTGCCAGAAACTCCGCTACTGCTCGCCCTTTGATCACTTTGGAGGTGAGATATTCAATGTCAAACTCTGTCAGCAATACCAACCATCTGCCCAACTTTCCCACTAGTGAAGGCACCGAATGAAGATACTTCAGAGGATTCTCCTTTGCCACTACCTGGATCTTGTATGACTGGAAGTAATGCCGCAATTTTCTGGAAGCCCATACCACTGCAAGACAGATCTTCTCAACTTCTTGATACCGAGCCTCATACGGGAGCATCTTCTTACTCAGATAATAACTGCATGTTCTACCCCTGTCTCATCTGCCTGTACCATCATTGCCCCCAGTGCTTCTGACTCTATAGCCAAATACAATATCAAAGGTCTGCCCGCCTCGGAGGTTTCAATACAGGAGGCTTTACCAAGTACTCTCTGATCTTGTCGAAGGCTGTCTGACACTGTTCATTCCATCTCACTGGCTGATCTTTTCTCAACAGTTTGAAGATAGGCTCACATACTGATGTCAACTTGGCGATGAACCGACTGATGTACTGAATCTTTCCCAAGAATGCTCTGACTTCTTTCTCTGTCTTCGGTGCAGGCATTTCTGTGATTGCCTTGATCTTCTCGGAGTCTACCTCTATTCCGCCCATTCCCACTGTATGACCAAGCAATTTCCCTGATGTCACCCCCAAACACACATTTCTTGGGATTTAGCCGCAGGTTATATCTGTCAACTCTCTGAAGGAACCTTTCCAGTGCTTCAATATGCCCAACTCTTGTCTCTGATTTCACCATCATGTCATCCACATACACCTCAATCTCTTTGTGCATTAGTCGTGGAAAAGTGTGGTGGCCATCCGCTGATAGGTAGCCCCCGCATTCTTAAGCCCAAACGGCATAACCTTGTAACAATAAGTACCCCACTCGGTAACAAATGCAGTCTTGTGTTTATCTTCCTCAGCCATGAGAACCTGATTGTAACCTGAAAATCCATCTGCAAATGAATACATAGCAGATAAAGCCGCACTATCAACCAGAACATCTATATGCGGCAGAGGAAAATCATCTTTCGGACAAGCCTTGTTGAGATCTCTGTAGTCTACACACATTCTGACTTTCCCATCTTTCTTCGGGCACCGGCACTATATTAGCCAACCACTCTGGATATTTTACTACTTCCAGGAACCCCACATCTATCTGTTTCTTAACTTCCTCTCTGACTTTCTCAGCCCATTCTGGTCTCATCCGTCGGAGTTTCTGTTTTACTGGCCTCATATTCGGATAAGTTGGTATCGTGTGTTGGGCAATGTTTCTGTCTACCCCAGGCATGTCCTCATAGGACCAAGCAAACACTTTGGCATATCTGACCAACACTTCTTCTAGTTTCTCCCTCTCTTCGGAGGTTACTTCACTTGCAATCAGAATTTCCTTGGGGTTCTCAAGTGTACCCAAGTTAAATGCAGTAGTTCTGGCTGAACTGATATCAAATATGCTTGATTCGTGCAGAGCAAATGGAAATGACTCAGGCAAGTAAGCAAAAGAAATGTCTTTATTATTGGATAATGCGGAAGTACATTCAAACAAATCAGGAAGGTAAATGTCTTCATCATCTATAGACACTTCTTCCTCTGCAATCAGATCTTCCTCAGGCTTTTTGTCCTCTCCCAGAGTCAGGCTTTCCAACTTCATCAATTCTTCTTCCCAATTCTCTGCTTCCACAGCTTCTTTAACAACCAGCGGTTTCTCACCCAACAAATCCTGGAAGATCTCAAATCCCGGTACCAAATTCCATTAACTTCCACAGGTTCAGGCTCCCCTTGATATCCTGAAGCTTTCACAAAACATTCCATCAGTTTCAGGCCTTTTTTCTTGACCTTTGGCTTTTCTTCATCAGACTTATACCCCAAACCTTTCCGAGTGGTCTGCCCTCTGAAATCTGGCAATTTTGAACCTTCACCCGGTTCAAATTTCATTTTCTCCATAATCCTAGCCACCACCTAGGATCCACCCATTCCTCAAAAGTAGCTGACACCTGAAACCTTGTGAAAGGTTGTATCTCCAAGGCAGCCACGACATTATCTACCTCAGCCCGGATAGTAACAACTTCTCCCTCATACGGGAACTTGATCATCTGATGCAAAGTGGAAGGCACGCCCCCAAGTTTGTGAAACCAAGGCCTTCCCAACAATAAGGCAAAAGTGGCTGGGATGTCCAGCACTGTGAACTCAACCTCATCTTCAATCGGTCCTACCTTGACCATAGCCACAAAGGTACCCTCAACTCCCCTTTTACTGTCATCATAAGCTTTAATAGTCATACTGGAGGGGTCCAAGTCTGTTGCTTTCATACCCAATTTTGCTAGAATTTTCAGCGGCACACACATTGATGGACGAACCGTCATCCACCATTACACATGAAGTTTTCTTGCCCCTCACTTCGGCCCTGATAAATAAAGGCCTATTATGATTCCTCCCCTCCGGCGGGAGTTCATCCTCAGAAAAAGATATCTGCAAAGCTTCCTTCTGAACTGACCCAACAAACATTGCAGGGTTGGCGTCTTCTGGTACCACAATTTTGCTCAAGGCCTCAACCATGGCCTGTCTATGCTCTCGGGATGCACATAACAGTTCCCAGATACTCACTTGTGCTCTAGTCTTCCTCAATTGCCTCAGCACTATATCCCCCTCAGTATTTTCTGCAGTCTCAACCACTTCTCTACCACCATCTGTCAACTCCCTTACCCTTCTCCGCCATATCATTGTAAAAACGACCGCTACGCGTCATTCCCCTTACTTCTTCCTCATCACTGCTAGAGAAATCAAGCCAAAAAGCTTTTCCTTGCTCTGCCTCATCTTCACTAGTACTATCCCAGATTCCAAGGCAAAAGGCTTGAGGGTGGAAGGATTTTAGGACAAGGTCTTCTGGGAGGCCAGAATTGATCATGTAGATTGGTGGGGGTACTGCTCGGTAATTGGGTAAAGGGTTTCTGTTTGTGTCTGGTTGTTCGGTTTCGGGGTCAGGTATCTTTTTGGAGTCAATGAGGTCTTGGATCTCGTGGCGCAGTCGGGCACAGTTGTCAGTGTCATGGCCCTTCTGCTGATGGAAATAACAGTAAAGTTGAGATTGAAATGTGGTGGTGGTGGGTTTGGATAGGTTTGGCTTCTAAAGGCTTTAAAAGCCCTTGCTTTCAGTTTCTCTAGCACTTTTGACAGAGGCCTTCCCAAGTTAGAAAACTGCCGGTTCCGGATAGCGGCAATTTCAGCAGAAACGGGCTTTGCTCCCGATGTTCCCCCAATGGGCCTCCTGTTCAGACCATAGAATTTTCTATTCTCTCTATTCTCGGCCTCTTCTCCTCAATGTCCATGACAGTTTCCCTCAACTGCCGAAAATCAGTAATCATGGAGGTCATCCTCCTCAGCTTCCCATAGATGGAGGGCTTGGTGCCCTTGATGATCATTTTAATCTGGTCCTTCTCTGAGGGCCTAGTCTGCATTTTCAACAACTGACCCCTCCATCGGTCTACGTACTCCTTAAAACTCTCCTCCGATTTCTGCTTAACATTCTCCAGATCGCGGAGTGACAGATCGATCTCTAAGTCAGTGACATACTGCTTCAGGAAAGCATCAGCCAACTCCCTCCAATCTTCCTTCACTTTCTTCTCCAAACTGTGGTACCATACCACGGGAGCTCTCTCGAGCGACATTCCAAATATTTTCTGCACTTGGCGCTGAGATAGGCCAACTGAACTCATGACTGATACAAACTGTCGGAGATGCACCCTTGGATCCCCATTCCCGTTAAACTTAGCCATATCAGGCATCTTGAACTGTGCTGGCAACTGTTCCTCGAAAGTCAGTGTGTCATAATCCAGCAGATCCTCATTCTTACCCCTCATCTTGCGGGTAACCGACTCAACCTGATCCCGAAGTTTCTGTAACTCTGCCTGAGACCCAGATACTCTGCCTGCTGCATACTCTGCCATATCATCATCAAAAGCGGGGATATCATCCCCCAATCTGTTCGGAGATTCCTCTTGCCTCATATCCCCAGAATTAACCCCGGCACGAGACCCAGCTATACCAGCCATAGCAGTAGTCAAAGCCTGCAACTGTTCAGTGATCTTGGCGAGACCATTCTCTAACTGATCCATACGGGACACCTCATTATCGGATTCACTCATACTTGTTCTTTTAGTGAGTCTGGTTCCTTCTCTAACCCAAACGGTATCTATGGTGTCTTTTTTAAGACACAGAGGATGTCAACAAGGTATATGTATGCATGATGTGCATAAGAAGTATATAACATATATAAATCAAATAAAATTCTCAAACAAATCGGCCTATTATCATTTTAGAAGCTTTTGGGACAACTGTCATAAGAGTGAACCCGTCCCAGTTTAAATGGCCCAACGAGTTCATGTCTTATGGCAAAGAGCCCAACTAAATCCAAATGATAATATTCCGAACACAATCATAAAATGGCCCATTGTTATTTAGAAGCCTTTTGGCCCAATCGTCATAAGATGTGTTCTTGTCCCAGTTTAAATGGCCCAACAAGCCCATATCCCATGATAAATGGTCCAAATGGATCCAAACAACGATGTTCCCAAACACAAGCATAAAAGAAAGATGATGCAAACATGACATAATAATTTCTACAAAAGTGGCCCATCAACATTTCAGAAGCTTTTGGCCTAATAGTCATAAGGTGTGAACTTGCCCCAGTTTAAATGGCCCAGCAAGCCCGCATTTCTGACAATAGTCCAACTGCATCCAAATGAGGATGGTCCACAAGCACATATTCAAGGAAATAATTGTTACTTTAGCCAACCGGTCTATGGGTGGGTTAGCAAGAGTATAGACAAAGGCTCTCACCGGCGAAGGATGGCCCACAACTAGGTCTCCCCACTCAAGGGTTCGAGCAACCAAGTGAGCGCACCCCTTTTTATACACTAAGGTACGTGCCAATGAGCTATGGTGTGTGACGGACTGTCAAATGGATTTCCCGTTGTAGATCCCCCAGAGGGAAGGTGGAGCGAGGCTCACTTAAATACCCAAGCCTCTTAGGCTCTTATCGCTTGTTGTCAGGAATAAACAACGAGTCCTCCAAATTAGTCCATCACAATAGGCTACCAGTAGATGGCTATCTAGGTGCCTTCACAGCTTTTCCTTCTAGAAAGGTAGTGAATGAAGGAAGACACCAAACCATTACCTAGCCTTAAAATGCCTTTGATTAAACCCTCACTTTATCCACTATAGACACGGTCAATTAAAACATAAATCCAAACATCACAAGACAATATTCGGGGCCGATTCTCTATCCCCAGTGGAGTCGCCAGACTGTGGGACACAGAAACTGGGGCGACGCATGCTGTCCCTAGGCTCGCGGCCTAGGTGGGAGTACGGAGTAGCCACGGGGGACTAAACCGGAGAATAATGGAGTCGCCACCCGGTGTGAACCGGGAAAATGAGATTTAAGGCCGCACTCACCCCTCGCAAGGGAAGACCTCAAACCGTTGGGTTCGGAATGGTCCCTTACTTATGCCATTGTAATGAAAGGATTTACATAATAATTTAATCAGGCTTAAGTAACATTATTCCTAAGAATATCATGCTTCTATATTCATGGGTACAAAATAACACTCATACATACATTTCACATATATCTCATATCTAATAACACATGTCTAACAAAATACCTCAAAGTAACAATGAACATACAACTTCATTCAGCATATCATATTCATGAAAACACAAGCATACATAATATCCGCACAAGCATACATGTGAGCACTTTTCCAAGTGATACGTGGAATTGTATCCCAAGTACAGACCGCATTACCGTCCATTCGGAATCGGCTACGGAATTTATGTCTGGGTTTCCATCCGATATATCACAAGAAATAATACTCCAAAGTCATCATGGCATAGGCATATGAATCGTAATGCGTTAAATCAAGACTAAGGCAAACGACGCAACTAATGGAATAAACATGCTTTTCATTATTATGTGCACAAAGATAAGAATGACTATGTGTGGTTCCATAAAAATCACCTAAGAAACAATTATACGTGGCATGTGATGAATATGTCTCAGTTCAGTGTGTTCGCGTTCGTGTAGCGTTCGTAAACGCGTTCGAACGGAAATGAAACAGAATGCTCACGTTCGTATGGCGTTTGTTAACGCGTTCGAACGGAAATGAAACAGAATGCTCACGTTCGTATGGCGTTTGTTAACGCGTTCGAACGGAAATGAAACAGAATGCTCACGTTCGTATGGCGTTTGTTAACGCGTTCGAACAGAAATGAGACCTGATGCATGATAAGGCAAAATGTATGCGCGTTCGAGTTGCGTTCGTAAACGCGTTCGAACGGGAACAGACCTGATGCATGAAATGGGACGCAATACATAAACAACAAAATAAAGGGGCGCGGCGAAGTACTGCCGTAAAGGTGGCCTTTTTGGGGCTCTTGGTCTCTCAAGAGAGGACCTTTAGACCAACATACTAAGCCCATGCGCATCACATCACACATACAAAATAGAGCCAATCATATCAAAACCAAGTATGACTGAGGCACTGCATTTTTACACATAAGCCCTATGATGAGTCTCATTTTGGAGACACTACCTTTTAAGTAAGTCACGGAGGTCACGGGAAACGGACATCGGAAGGGAATTCAGAATAAACAAGGTTCACTGTTCGTTCGTGCTGCGTTCGTGTTTACGTTCGAACGTCAAACGGATTGCGGGCGTTCGTCCGCGTTCGAGGAAGCGTTCGAACGGTGTCGGTAATTCTGGTTTGCTGCTAGCCTCACATCCAGCCCATTTAGCCCCCCAAAGCCCATAAAACACATCCCAATTTAAATAATAAATATTAATTAAAACATTAACTAAATATATATAACTAAAATAATTAAATGATTAATAAAACATATACCAAACATAAAATAAACAATTACCAACTTAAACTAATCATGCCTAAATTAAAACAAATCACACACTAAATCAAAATATAATCATGCCTAATTAAAATCAATCAACCAATTATATTCCCATCTATAAGATTATTCCCAAACTTAAATATTGTATTCCTAATCCAAGCCAATCAAATATTCAACCTTCCCTATCTAGCCAAGATTTGTCCCCCCCAATCTTTGACTTCCATTAACCAAACCAAATCAAATCTCTTGATTTCCCTTAACCAACCAATCAAATCCCTTTCCTTGTCAAACCTAACCCTTTTGCCTATAAAAAAACCCTTCACCAACCTTCTCAACCCTAGCTAGTTAGTCTCTAACTCATACACAACACACATAAAAATTACAGGAAGAGACACCCAAAAACAGTAAGCAAAAGATAAAGGAAACAACAGCAAAACGGAGTCGGAACAGTAGCTTGAGTGGCCGACAACGAACGAGGACAGTGAACCAGTGAACCGGGAGAGTTGCGGAGCATCCACCCTTCCGACGATCGTGTACCGTACATCCGAGAGATGATTTAAAAGGTGACCTGAGGGTTACCTTTTCATTAGTTTATATTCATTTTTTTGTTATTATTGAATTCTATTCGCATGAAGTCGTTTATGGATGCATGTTGTGGTCTTTGAGTAGATAAATATGCATGAATTATGAGATGTAATATGTTGTGGGTATTGGATGAATGAGAGATGTGTCAACTCTCGTGGTATATCGGATGGAAACCCGGACATAAATTTCATAGCCGATTCCGAATGGACGGTAATATGATCTGTACTCGGGCCACAACTCCACGTACCGCTTGGGTAAACGGCACCATCTTTCTTTTGTTGTGTTGCCTTTGTTTATTTAGTTTTCTTTACTTGAATTCAATATGTCGCTTAGTTATGCATGATTCAACCAAGCGCATGGGCTTAGTGAGTTAGTCCAAAGGTCCCCCATTTGGGAGACAAAAAGCCGAAAAGGCCACCTTTGTGACACTACTTCGCCGCGCCGGTTGATGTATGTTCGGTTGGATGCGAGATACGTTCAATCGGGCATACTTAGTTTGATATTATTATCTTTATTTTCGTATGTATAATTCAATCGAGCGCATGGGCTTAGTAAGTGTGATGTGAGATCCCCTATGGGGAGGGGCTAAAAGCCCTTTACCACGATGCTTTGCCGCGCCGATTGATGTGTGTTCGGTTGGATACAAGATATGTTCAATCGGGCACACTATGTCTGATATCATTTATTTCATGTGTTGTGATGTGACGCGCATGGGCTTAGTATGTTGGTCTAAAGGTCCTCTCTTTGAGAGATCAAGAGCCCCAAAAGGCCACCTTTACGGCAGTGCTTCGCCGCGCCCCCTTTTTGTGTTTATGTATTGCATCCCATTTCATGCATCAGGTCCGTGTCCGTTTGAACGCGTTCACGAACGCAACTCGAACGTACATACATTTTGCCTTATCATGCATCAGGTCTCATTTCCGTTCGAACGCGTTAACAAACGCCATACGAACGTGAGCATTCTGTTTCATTTCCGTTCGAACGCGTTTACGAACGCAACTCGAACGCGCATACGTTTTTGCCTTATCATGCATCAGGTCTCCTTTCCGTTCGAACGCGTTTACGAACGCTACTCGAACGTGAGCATTCTGTTTCATTTCCGTTCGAACGCGTTAACAAACGCCATACGAACGTGAGCATTCTGTTTCATTTCCGTTCGAACGCGTTTACGAACGCTACTCGAACGTGAGCATTCTGTTTCATTTCCGTTCGAACGCGTTTACGAACGCTACTCGAACGTGAGCATTCTGTTTCATATTTCCGTTCGAACGCGTTTACGAACGCTACACACGAACGTGCACACACTGAACTGAGTCTGTCTTATTATATTCATGCATAATTGCCTATTGGTTGATCTTTCTTATGCAAATGTGTCAATGTATTACCATTCATATGCTCGTGTCATGATAACATTTGAGTATTATTTCTTGCGGTATATCGGATGGAAACCCAGACGTAAATTCCGTAGCCGATTCCGAATGGACGGTAGTGCGGTCTGTACTTGGGCTACAATTCCACGTACCACTTGGAAAAGTGCCCATATGTGTGCTTGTATGGTTACCATGTGTGCTTGTATGGTTAATATGTGTGCTTGTGTTTTTCCTGAATATGATATGCAAGTAAAGATGTATGTTAGTTGCTATCTTGATATATGTTAAGCATGCAATCTTATATATGAAATACATGTATATTTAGGCGCATATTTTATTTTATAAATGTGAATTTAGAAGCATGATACCTCTAGAAATAATTGTTACTTCAGCTTGTTTAAATTACTATATAAATCCTTTCATTACAAGTGACATAAGTAAGGGACCATTCCGAACCCAACGGTTTGAGGTCTTCCCTTGCGAGGGGTGATGCGGCCTTAAATCTTTGTCCCGGTTCACACCGGGTGGCGACTCCATGTTATGTAATCTTTCCCAACTAGGCCGCGCGCCTAGGAACGGCGTCGCCCAGGTCCTGTGTCCTACAGTCTGGCAACTCCACTGGGGATAGAGAATCGGCCCCGAATATTGTCTTGTAATGTTTGGATTTGTGTTTTAATTGACCGTGTCTATAGTGGATAAAATGAGGGTTTAATCAAAGACATTTTAAGGCTAGGTAATGGTTTGGTGTCTTCCTTCATTCACTACCTTTCTAGAAGGAAAAGCTGTGAAGGCACCTAGATAGCCATCTACTTGTAGCCTATTGTGATGGACTAATTTGGAGGACTCGTTGTTTATTCCTGACAACAAGCGATAAGAGCCTAAGAGGCTTGGGTATTTAAGTGAGCCTCGCTCCACCTTCCCTCTGGGGGATCTACAACGGGAAATCCATTTGACAGTCCGTCACACACCATAGCTCATTGGCACGTACCTTAGTGTATAAAAAAGGGGTGCGCTCACTTGGTTGCTCGAACCCTTGAGTGGGGAGACCTAGTTGTGGGCCATCCTTCGTCGGTGAGAGCCTTTGTCTATACTCTTACTAACCCACCTATAGACCGGGTTGGCTAAAGTAACGATTATTTCCTTGAGTATGTGCTTGTGGACCATCCTCATTTGGATGCAGTTGGACTATTGTCAGAAATGCGGGCTTGCTGGGCCATTTAAACTGGGGCAAGTTCGCACCTTATGACTATTAGGCCAAAAGCTTCTGAAATGTTGATGGGCCACTTTGTAAAAATTATTATGTCATGTTTGCATCATCTTTCTTGTGTTTGGGAACATCGTTGTTTGGATCCATTTGGACCATTTATCATGGGATATGGGCTTGTTGGGCCATTTAAACTGGGACAAGGACACATCTTATGACGATTGGGCCAAAAGGCTTCTAAATAACAATGGGCCATTTTATGATTGTGTTCGGAATTTTATCATTTGGATTTAGTTGGGCTCTTTGCCATAAGACATGAACTCGTTAGGCCATTTAAACTGGGACGGTTCACTCTTATGACAGTTGTCCCAAAAGCTTCTAAAATGATAATAGGCCGATTTGTTTGAGAATTTTATTTGATTTAATATATGTTATATACTTCTTATGCACATCATGCATACATACATCATGTTAACCCTTGTGTTCTAAAAGCCATCATAGATGCATGTTGGTTAGGGAAGATGACAGACTTGTCAAAAGACCAAGCAGCCACCAAGAATACTGGCAGAAGACCTAGCTCAATGGGATAGGAAACCCGATCATGCATGCATGCATACACGTAACACATTTTGCATCCCTTTTGTGTTTGTTCTGTTTTGTAATAACAGGTTTCAGAAGAGAAAAAGAGAAAGCGGCAAAGACAAGACAACCAGAATCAGTAACATATGAGTAGTAGTTTTGGGGATGAGTCCCAGGGTCGAGGCCCACATCGTCAGAGTGTTGGAATGAATCCCGGGGTTGAGGCCCATGTCAGCCATTTCAAAATGAGTCACAGGGGCGAGGCCCGTATCTGTATCAGTCTGGGGGCGAGGCCCATATCAATATCAGTTTAGGCCGAGGCCCACATCAGCAGAATTTTGGAATGAATCCAGGGAATGAATCCCAGGGCCGAGGCCCACATCAGCAGAATTTTGGAATGAATCCAGGGAATGAATCCCAGGGTCGAGGCCCACATCAGCAGAATTTTGGAATGAATCCCAGGGTCGAGGCCCACATCAGCAGAATTTTGGAATGAATCCAGGGAATGAATCCCAGGGTCGAGGCCCACATCAGCAGAATTTTGGAATGAATCCCAGGGCCGAGGCCCACATCAGCAGAATTTTGGAATGAATCCAGGGAATGAGTCCCAGGGCCGAGGCCCGCATCAGCAGAATTTTGGAATGAATCCGAGGGTCGAGGCCCACATCAGCATCAATCCGGGGGCGAGGCCCATGTTAGTAGCAGTTGGGGCCGAGGCCCACTTCAACATCAGTTTTGGGGATGAGTCCCAGGGTCGAGGCCCACATCAAACACAGTTTGGGAATGAGTCCCAGGGTCGAGGCCCACATTACATCAGTATCAGCATTGCCGGGTATGGCATTCTGGGGGCGAGGCCCATATTACATCAGATCAGTTCAGTCGGAAATGACACTCCGAGAATGGAGATATAGTCCGGGAATGGGCAGTTCAAGAATGAACAAGTCGGAAATGGCACTCCGAGAATGGAGATATAGTCCGGGAATGGGCAGTTCAAGAATGAACAAGTCGGAAATGACACTCCGAGAATGGAGATATAGTCCGGGAATGGGCAGTTCAAGAATGAACAAGTCGGAAATGACACTCCGAGAATGGAGATATGGTCCGGGAATGGACAGTTCAAGAATGAACAAGCCGGGAATGGCACTCCAAGAATGGAAGCACGGTTCGGGAATGAACCACCTCACAGTAACGGTTCGGGAATGAACCACCTCACAGTAACGGTTCGGGAATGAACCACCTCATAGTAACGGTTCGGGAATGGACCACCTTACAGTAACAGTTCGGGAATGGACACCTTACAGTAACGGTTCGGGAATGAACCACCTCACGATAACAGTTCAGGAATGAACAACTTACAGTAACAGTTCGGGAATAAAGCCCAGGGGAATAAAGCCTCATATCAACACAGTTCGGGAACAAAGCCCAGGGGAATAAAGCCTCATATCAACACAGTTCGGGAACAAAGCCCAGAGAGGAAGAAAGCCTCATATCAGTATAAGTTTGAGAAAAAAGCTCAAGGGGAAGAAAGCCTCATGTCAGTACAGTTCGAGAATAAAGCTCGGGAGGAATAAAGCCTCATCTTAACAGTTCGGGAATAAAGCTCGGGAGGAATAAAGCCTCATCTCAACACAGTTCGAGAACAAAGCTCGGAGGAATAAAGCCTCATCTCAACAGTTCGGGAATAAAGCTCGGGAGGAATAAAGCCTCATCTCAACAGTTCGGGAATAAAGCTCGGGAGGAAAAAAGCCTCATCTCAACACAGTTCGAGAATGAACAAGCCGGGAATGGCAATCCAAGAATGGAGCAGAGTTCAAGAATGAACAAGCTGGGAATAGCACTCCAAGAATGGAAGCACACGGTTCGGGAATGGACCAACTTACAGTAACAGTTCGGGAATGGACACCTTACGGTAACAGTTCGGGAATGGACCACATCAACACGGTTCGGGAATGAACCAGGGGTCGCAGCACCTCACCACCCAAATCAACTCAACACATGGTAAGTCAAGTGGCAGCAGGCGAGCCAGGTAAGTAGAAATGCATTGCATAACTTTGATAGGATTGTCACTGTTGCACATTACACAAGTCCCATCAAAGTGGGGGCGACTGTAGGCACTGCATTTTTACACATAAGTCCCTATGATGAGTCTCATTTTGGAGACACTACCTTTTAAGTCACGGAGGTCACGGGAAACGGACATCGGAAGGGAATTCAGAATAAACAAGGTTCACTGTTTTCGTTCGTGCTGCGTTCGTGTTTACGTTCGAACGTCAAACGGATTGCGGGCGTTCGTGCCGCGTTCGAGGAAGCGTTCGAACGGTGTCGGTAATTCTGGTTTTGCTGCTAGCCTCACATCCAGCCCATTTAGCCCCCCAAAGCCCATAAAACACATCCCAATTTAAATAAATAAATATTAATTAAAACATTAACTAAATAATATATAACTAAAATAATTAAATGATTAAATAAAACATATACCAAACATAAAATAAACAATTACCAACTTAAACTAAATCATGCCTAAATTAAACAAATCACACACTAAATCAAAATATAATCATGCCTAATTAAAATCAATCAACCAATTATATTCCCAATCTAATAAGATTATTCCCAAACTTAAAATATTGTATTCCTAATCCAAGCCAATCAAATATTCAACCTTCCCTATCTAGCCAAGATTTGTCCCCCCTCAATCTTTGACTTCCATTAACCAAACCAAATCAAATCTCTTGATTTCCCTTAACCAAACCAAATCAAATCCCTTTCCTTGTCAAACCTAACCCTTTGCCTATAAAAAGAACCCTTCACCAACCTTCTCAACCCTAGCTAGCTAGTCTCTAACTCATACACAACACACATAAAAATTACAGGAAGAAGACACCCAAAAACAGTAAGCAAAAGATAAAGAGGAAACAACAGCAAAACGGAGTCGGAACAGTAGCTTGAGTGGCCGAACAACGAACGAGGACAGTGAACCAGTGAACCGGGAGAGTTGCGGAGCATCCACCCTTCCGACGATCGTGTACCGTACATCCGAGAGATGATTTAAAAGGTTAGACCTGAGGGTACCTTTTCATTAGTTTATATTCATTTTTTTTGTATTATTGAATTCTATTCGCATGAGAGTCGTTTATGGATGCATGTTGTGGTCTTTGAGTAGATAAATATGCATGAATTATGAGATGTAATATGTTGGGGTATTGGATGAATGAGAGATGTGTCAACTCTCGCGGTATATCGGATGGAAACCCGGACATAAATTTCATAGCCGATTCCGAATGGACGGTAATATGATCTGTACTCGGGCCACAACTCCACGTACCGCTTGGGTAAACGGCACCATCTTTCTTTTGTTGTGTTGCCTTTGTTTATTTAGTTTTCTTTACTTGAATTCAATATGTCGCTTAGTTATGCATGATTCAACCAAGCGCATGGGCTTAGTGAGTTAGTCCAAAGGTCCCCCATTTGGGAGACAAAAGCCGAAAAGGCCACCTTTGTGACACTACTTCGCCGCGCCGGTTGATGTATGTTCGGTTGGATGCGAGATACGTTCAATCGGGCATACTTAGTTTGATATTATTATTTTATTTTCGTATGTATAATTCAATCGAGCGCATGGGCTTAGTAAGTGTGATGTGAGATCCCCTATGGGGAGGGGCTAAAAGCCCTTTACCACGATGCTTTGCCGCGCCGATTGATGTGTGTTCGGTTGGATACAAGATATGTTCAATCGGGCACACTATGTCTGATATCATTTATTTCATGTGTTGTGATGTGACGCGCATGGGCTTAGTATGTTGGTCTAAAGGTCCTCTCTTTGAGAGATCAAGAGCCCCAAAAGGCCACCTTTACGGCAGTGCTTCGCCGCGCCCCCTTTTTGTGTTTATGTATTGCATCCCATTTCATGCATCAGGTCCGTGTCCGTTCGAACGCGTTCACGAACGCAACTCGAACGTACATACATTTTGCCTTATCATGCATCAGGTCTCATTTCCGTTCGAACGCGTTAACAAACGCCATACGAACGTGAGCATTCTGTTTCATTTCCGTTCGAACGCGTTTACGAACGCAACTCGAACGCGCATACGTTTTTGCCTTATCATGCATCAGGTCTCCTTTCCGTTCGAACGCGTTTACGAACGCTACTCGAACGTGAGCATTCTGTTTCATTTCCGTTCGAACGCGTTAACAAACGCCATACGAACGTGAGCATTCTGTTTCATTTCCGTTCGAACGCGTTTACGAACGCTACTCGAACGTGAGCATTCTGTTTCATTTCCGTTCGAACGCGTTTACGAACGCTACTCGAACGTGAGCATTCTGTTTCATTTCCGTTCGAACGCGTTTACGAACGCTACACGAACGTGCACACACTGAACTGAGTCTGTCTTATTATATTCATGCATAATTGCCTATTGGTTGATCTTTCTTATGCAAATGTGTCAATGTATTACCATTCATATGCTCGTGTCATGATAACATTTGAGTATTATTTCTTGCGGTATATCGGATGGAAACCCAGACGTAAATTCCGTAGCCGATTCCGAATGGACGGTAGTGCGGTCTGTACTTGGGCTACAATTCCACGTACCACTTGGAAAAGTGCCCATATGTGTGCTTGTATGGTTACCATGTGTGCTTGTATGGTTAATATGTGTGCTTGTGTTTTTCCTGAATATGATATGCAAGTAAAGATGTATGTTAGTTGCTATCTTGATATATGTTAAGCATGCAATCTTATATATGAAATACATGTATATTTAGGCGCATATTTTATTTTATAAATGTGAATTTAGAAGCATGATACCTCTAGAAATAATTGTTACTTCAGCTTGTTTAAATTACTATATAAATCCTTTCATTACAAGTGACATAAGTAAGGGACCATTCCGAACCCAACGGTTTGAGGTCTTCCCTTGCGAGGGGTGAGTGCGGCCTTAAATCTTTGTCCCGGTTCACACCGGGTGGCGACTCCATGTTATGTAATCTTTCCCAACTAGGCCGCGAGCCTAGGAACGGCGTCGCCCAGGTCCTGTGTCCTACAATGCCCGATTGAACACATCTTACATCCAATCCGAACACACATCAACCGGCGCGGCAAAGCATCGTGGTAAAGGGTTTTAACCCCTCCCCATAAGGGATCTTTCATTCCACTTACTAAGCCCATGCGCTTGATTGAACCATGCATAAAAGATAAAATCAATAATATCAAACTAAGTATGCCCGATTGAACGTATCTCGCATCCAACCGAACACACATCAACCGGCGCGGTGAAGTAGTGTCACAAAATTGGCCTTTTCGGCTCTTCGTCTCTCAAATGGAGGACCTTTGGAATAACTCACTAAGCCCATGCGCTTGATTGAATCATGCATAAATAAACAACATACAACATTCAAATGACGAAAAATAAACAAACCAAAGCAACACAAGGCAAAAGATAGTGCCGTTTACTCAAGCGGTACGTGGAGTTGTGTCCCGAGTACAGATCATATTACCGTCCATTCGGAATCGGCTATGAAATTTATGTCCGGGTTTCCATCCGATATACCGCGAGAGTTAACACATTTCTCATTCATCCCATACCCACAACACACATCATACATAAACAGAATTCAACGAAGAAGTAAAATATATAATCCAAAATAAACAACAACAAAATCACGTAGATATGGGTGTGAAAAGTACCCTCAGGTCTAACCTTTTAAGACGTCTCTCGGACTCGCGTTTCACGAAGATCGGAAGGGGTAAAGCTCCGCAACTTTTCTGGTTCACTGGTTCAGCGTCCTAGCTCACTGCTTTGCTGTTTTGCTTGCGATTCGAACTCCGTTCTGCTCCTATCCGGTCTCTGTCTTGCTGCTCACTGCACGGGCCACCTGTTTTAACGTTTTCAATGAACTATTCCAAGTTTGTGTGGGTTCTTAGTGCAGTTGTATGTGATTATTTTTAAGATTATCTATGCAGTTTTTATGTTACTGTTTTTAAAGGATTTGGGCTGCTGTTTTAAGGTAATTCAGGGGCTGTTTTTTGAGTGTTTGTCAGGGGGTGTTTAAGTGGTTGTAAGGGCTGTATGGGGGGATGTGTTGGCTACATAAATTCGGCTAGGGATGGGGTGCAAGGGAGATGGGGTTCACGGCTAAGGGGGATGAGATGGAGAGAAAATTTCCTGTTTTGATTTCTTGCTTTGGCCGTGAGTCTTGGTGTGTTTCTAGGGCTTGGGCGTGACTTAGGTGGTGTGAAGGAGATCAATGGCTTTGGTTAGGGGTTGTTTATATAGAGAAGGGTTAGGGGTTCAACTTGTCTCACAAGGAAGGGATTTGGTGCATTCAATAAGGATATGATTTAGTGCTAGGTAAGGAAAGCAATGGATTTGATTGGGGGACATGTCTTGGCTAGATTAGGAATACAATATTTGATTTGTTATGATTGATTTTAATTAGGTATATCATCTTTTTAATTTAGGTATATAATATATTCAAATTATTTAAATTAGGCATGATTTTAGTTTAAGTTTGGTAAATGTAATAAATATTTTATTTAATGTTTAATGATTAAATTAATATTTATTTATTTAATTTGGGATGTGTTTTATGGGCTTTGGGGAGCTAAATGGGCTGGGCGTGAGGCTAGCAGCAAAACCAGAATTACCGACACCGTTCGAACGCTTCCTCGAACGCGACACGAACGCCCGCAATTTGTTTACCGTTCGAACGAAATAACGAACGCAGCACTAACGAAGACAGTGAGCTTGTTTATCCTGAATTTCCCCTTCCGATATCCGTTTCCCGCGGCTTTCGTGACTCAAAAGGTAGTGCCTCCAAATGAGGCTCATCATCGGGTTTCACATGCAAAAATACAATGCCTACACCCAGATTATGGCTTCTACACTTCCAAGAGTTGCAAAATATTAAGATCAATATTGATGAACATAAACTAAGGTGAAATTTCGAGTTTATCCTAGGTTCTGACCCTATGCGGAAATTATCACAATAATTAAGACAAGTCCTAACTATTGTCACTATGGATTCACAACAAGCAACCACAATATCCAACAAATAATTTATTGCGGAAAATTAAAAACAATCACATAAAATCAACACAATAATTTTGGTGACGAAGTGGAAAACTCGTGCGAGTAAAAAATCACTCAGGGTATCTCGGCTACCAGCCAAATCCACTAAATAGAGAAAAACTTACAGCGATGATCAAGACCTATTGTGGCGACTCCACCAACTCAAGTACTTCTAAACTGCAAGAACTCAAGGAACTCCTCAAGCCCGTAACCCATGGTTTTATTTAGAACCTCTGAAGTCTTTGAGCGGATTGTCTCTGCAACTCTAAACACTGGAACTCCGACTACCAAACTTCCTCCTAAAGAACTCGAAGGATTAGGAATTTTGGGTAAAGTTATGTTGAGGTTTATCAAAGAGAGATTCTCACTATTAACAAAGAATACAAGAAGATGAAGGAAGTCTTCAATGGAGGAATCAAAGAAGGTTGAAAGCTTTGAAGGATTTTGGCTTAAAGAATTTGTATTTTCAACTCTTGAGGATGGTGGCTACATGTTCTATTTATAGGTAGAGTGAGGATTTAGGGTTTTTCAAAGTGAAAAGGCTAAAAAACATGTTCAAATCACAGTCGCGTTCGAACGATTACTCGAACGCACCACGAACGCTTGCGCACTGGAAAGACTCGTTCGAACGCTACTCGAACACTTGCACTATGGAATATTTCATTCGAATGCTTCCTCGAACGTACCATGAACGTTTGCTCGCTGGAATATTTTGTTCGAACCCAATGGAGAACGTGCCACTAACGCCACACCTTTGAACGCTGCAACGAACGCAACACTAACAAAAATGCTCCAGCTTTGTCAAATACCAGTCCAATTGCTCCAAGATCTTCAAGACTTGTTACAACTCAATTGAACTTGTTTTGTCATGGACATTGCCAATAAAAATGGAACTAACAATCTCTCTATTTGGCATTCCGTGATAAAACACAACATAATACAAAGACTACGGTAATAGACCCAAAAAGAAAATAGCCAACTGTCAACCATCAAAACAGTGACTTGTTACATTAAGACTCGATCTAACACATAACCAAGTAGTCTTCAAAACAATGAAACCTCAGCAACAAATCCGCTTACCTGAAATATCCACAAACAACAACATACCGTGAAAAACATTGGGATTATCAAGAATTAAATTAGGCATGTATAAAACTCATGCATGTACAAGTAGATACATCATCTTCCCTTTAATCTTAACTCTCCTTAAAACGGAGATAGAGATATCAAATGGATAAACTACGCTACTACTCCCCCTTAATCTACTCTCCCCATTTTTGTCATGAAATGACAAAGGATGAAGGTACCAGGAAAAACAACAGGAGATAACTAATGCAAGAGTAAATGCAAATAAAACTTACTCCCATTCACTAACACGCCTACACAGTTAGCTTAAAATCATACGGGAAGTAAACACTCATAGATATGCAAATAAATAATGTATGCAAAAACTTGAAGCATACACATGCAAACAATGAGGTAAAAATAAAAATCAACAAAATTGACTGAAATAACACTTCAAGCAAGTACAATGATACACAATCAGTATTCAACTGTTTATGACATGAGATAATATGCATCACTTTAGATTTTGCTAAATATTACATGTATGCATATGACATAAACACCAACGCATAACAAGCAATTGCGTGAAAAATAAGTGCACAACGAATCAAGGCTTACGACCCTATTTTATGAGCTGTACACAGCCAAAGAAATCCAGCTCTTAACAAACCAAGTCCACAAAATAGATGGTCAAACCCAACACCACTAGGACCTGAAATTAAGCAACATTAGTTGCATGTTATGTCATTTTCTCCGGAAATAATAACTATTTTGAGTGAAGGGTTTTTGCCCTTATCTTTTGAATTTGGCCCATTGGCTCTTTTGCACTTGAGTCTCATGTAAAATTCCTTTTTTTATTATTTCTTTTTGTTTTTACAAGGGGATAGCACTGTCATCTAGTCAAATGTCACACTATTCAGTAAACAAAGTATGGTAGAAATTAGATTGTCAGTCCAAAAACTCATACATGCGTTCAAGCCTTGACAAAATAAAAACGGTGTATGTGAGGTGCAAGCACAAGATATACCAACAGTTTTTATCACACACACATATGCATATAGAGCATCAAGAAAAATAAAAGCATATTATTGATAAGTGTGGTTTATACCCACTTATTCATGCATTTGTAGCTTACTGTTTTGTTAGTTTTCGTATCATTTAATGCATTTTGTAGTTTATTTTATGTCTTATTTGTAGGAAGCATTGACACATGGATCTTGGGACATTTATACGTATTTTGGGACCATACGGATGCATCAGACACACACGGGAGCATCAGAAGTAAGACGCAGCACTAGTGAAGGAAATCATCACTGGCGCCGCGGTGCCCAAAGTCTTAGCGCCGCGGCGCATGAAGCGTCCCAAATAAAAAGCCGAGAATTTGGCGCCGCGGTGCCTGCAAGAAGATTTCAACATCATACAAAAACCCGAGAGAATGGCGTCGCGGCGCCAATTGACCAGCACTGCAGCGCCCTGTACGTACCTGACACGAGTTCCAGAATTTAATTTTTAGGGTTTTCAATGACACCAAGGCTCCAATATAAATATATGAGTTCGTCCAAGACTAAAAGGGGAGGCTAATACACATAACAAAACACCAAAATACATAATTTAGAGAGATCCAAGGAGGAGGATTGAAGAGCGACAATAGGAGACAAAGGCGGTGACGTCCGAAGAGGGAGAGATTCAATTCGAGTTTTATCTTCTTGTTTCTTTCTTAGAACTCTAATGATTTCCATTAGATTCATGACTTGTTTATCATTGTTTTTATCTTTAGTTATGAACTAACTCATTAATTTTAGAGAATGATGTAACTGATGCTTGAACCTTTGTTTTAATTGTCGATTTTTTATGAAGTTTTATTAAGTTTATTTGTATTCTTTTGAGTTTAATGCTTTGTGTTTGCTGGCCACAAATATGATGATATATGTTTAGAATTTATCACTCGAGAGAGGGGATTTTGAATAGATCTAGAGAATATAACCTAGGAGTTTTATAGAGTTCGAGAGAATTTATAAATTCTTTGAAGTCGTTAACATAGAATCACAAAGCGTAATGAGTTGTTAACTACTAGATTTTTATAGAGATATCGAAGTTTGTAGTTGATGATATTTTCACTAATGCTCGAGAGAATGAGTGGATAGTTTTGGAGTCTTGACTTATAAACAATTTAACTGAACAAGGATTAATTGGCATGATAAATACATAGGGGATAGTTACGTGAAATCGGACTCTAGAATTTCTATCGTATTAGTTCCTCCCATATAATTATTTTTATATTTATTTATCAAAATCTTTATTATTTGTTTTCTAAATAAAGTTAGGATTATCAATTATAGTATTTAGTGCGAGTTAACGCAATCCCTGTGGTTCGACACTCTAAACTTATTTATACTAAAACTTGACATCGTACACTTGCGATACGATATAAAATATCACAACAAGTTTTTGGCGCCGTTGCCAGGGATTGTTTGTTTAATTCACATTAATACTACTACCAAGTAATGTTAGCTTTAATTTAGATTTTTATCTTTTATTTGTAGTTTATTTTTTTTTTTGTTTTATTTATTTTGTTTATAGATTTTTGGTTTTTGGTGCTTCAGTGAATGCGAAAATCCACAAGTCCCGACTCGCTCATGTTTGATCCTGAAATAGAAAGAACATCGAGAAGACTAAGAAAAGAAAGAAAAATTGAAAAAGAAGCAATTGCAGCTTAAAATAGAGAAATCAACCCACGTCATGTGGCAATCAGAGATCACTTCAAACCTGTCATTGATGATACCTATTCTGGGATTGCCCATCAACCAATCAACGCCAATAATTTTGAGTTAAAACCTGCAATGATCAACATGGTACAAAGGAATCAGTTTGGGGGTTCATCTATAGAGGATCCCAACTTGCACCTAAGGATGTTCCTGGAGATCGCAGATACTATAAAGATGAATGTCATGAGTAAAGAGGCCATCAGGCTACGCTTATTCTCATTCTCTTTACGGGATAAAGCGTGGGATTGGCTTCAAACAATACAAACGAGAAGCATCATGACATGGCAGGATATGACCACGAAATTTCTTGAGATGTTCTTTCCACCTACTAAATCAGCTCAAATGATGGCAGAAATTAGTATATTTAAACAGCTGGAGACTGAGACTCTATATGAAGCATGAGAGCGCTTTAAGGATCTTCTGCGAAGATGCCCACAACACGATTATGCAGACTGGGTCCAAATTCAGTTGTTCTATAATGGGCTGAATGGTTCGAATAGGACTGTGGTCGATGCATCAGCTGGGGGAGCTCTATTTAAGAAATCAGTTGAGGATGCCTACACTCTATTAGAAGAAATGGCCATTAACCATTTTCAATAGCCAAGTGAACGTGCTACGGTGACCAAAGTGGATGGAATATATGAAGTGGACCCTCTTGTGGCACTTACAGCTCAGATTTCCACCTTGTCTACTCAAATAGCATCCCTGACAAATCCACGAGTACCATCCATTGAATCAACGGCAGCTACAAATAAGTTGTTATTGGAAGGAAACCCGAACTTTGAGCAAGTCCAATATGTGAATAATCGGAACTTCAACCACTATAGAGGAAATCATGTGCCTAATCGCTATCATCCAAACTTGTCATATGCTAATACAGAGAATGCTTTGCAACCTTCATCAGGCTTTGACTATCAAAGAGTTGAGCAGAAATCTTCCTTAGAATATTTCATGAGCACGTTTATTGCTAATACTTCAGCGAGGTTTGAGAAGAATGAGTCAAGGCTAGACAATATTGAGACACAAATGGAAAACATCGGGGCAACAATGAAGTCCTTAGAAACATAGATTGAGCAGATTAATTCCTCCATGACCAAGCAGCAGTAAGGGATATTTGGATAAACTGCCACAACCTCCAAGCTACCTTTTTCATGTCAAAACAACTAGTGGATACAAAAGAAGAAGCTACCATGACCACCATTTGGGTGGTTACGTCTGGCTGAAGACGTTAAACTTAGCGCTAGCGGGGAGACAACCATTGCATTTGCATCTAGATTATTTATTTTAGTTTATTGTGTGCTATTTATTAATTTGCATGTTATTTATGTAGGTAGCACGAAACACATAACGCCCGCGCAACCAAATTCTAACCAGCAAGAGCCTGATCAACTCCATGCATGGTAGTGTTGTTCCTCACTCTTGTTCTTTATTTTTTTTATCTTACATTGAGGACAATGCAAGTTTTAAGTTTGGGGGTGTGTGCATGTTGTTTACTTGTTATTTATTTATATAAAAAAAACAAAAATAAAACAAAAATTTCTTGTTTTTAGTCTTTGATAGTAAATCATAAATCATATGATGATACTGTTTGTTTATGGGTGAAATTTTAGAAATGATAAGTGCCCAATTTACTTTTAGCTGATGTCTTGAGTAGTTGATCTATGTTTGACTCGTAAGCACTCAATTATAGGTTTTTTAGCAGTGAAAACTTAAGTAGTTGACAGGGTGACTATTTGAAGAAATTGCATGTCGATGAATGACAGTTTGCTTAGATATCTATCTTGATTTGCTAGTGTTATGATGTATGGTATGGATAGAAATAAAAGAAAAAAAAGTCTCTAAAGAAGAAAATAAAACACCTATAACTGATAAGCGTGAAGCTACCCATGGACGAGTATTAGGACCAACATGAGGAGAAATGCTACCTTAAAGGGTAGGTGAGTTGAAAAAAAGAAAATAAAAAGTTCAAAAAAATAAGTGCAAAAAGAGACAAGAAAAAGAAAAGAAAAATCATACCATACTAAGCACAAAATAAAGCAATACAAAGCATACTTGAGATATCTAAGTTGGTTTGACCCATTGATCCCAATTTTTAAACGAAATCATTAAGTTGGCTTACTTAGGAATCAAGCTGTGAATGAACATTTACACACACACACAGTGAGTCTAGCCTAGATGAATTATTCAGGAACTTGGATCTGAGCTGAATTACGTACTTTGAAGGTTCTCCGATTTCATTGATAAGCACTCTCTGAGGAAAATTTTGTGCATAACTATCAGGATTATTTTAAATGATTTTTATTTATTTTTTTATTTTTGCATGATTATGTGTGAATGATGTTTGTGGGTGTCGTCGCTGTAAGCCCTCACGAGACTATAACTCGTCCATTATGGTTGTCTATGGGTTTAAAGGCTTGTTGCATACGCTAAATGCAATCGTGATCCCTACGAAAGTGGCTTAGTTAATTTAGTTATTTTTATTTGATTTATTTATTTAGTTTTTATTTAGTCTTTTGCTCGGGACTAGCAAAATCTTAAGTTTGGGGGTGTTTGATAAGTGTGGTTTATACCCACTTATTCATGCATTCGTAGCTTACTATTTTGTTAGTTTCTGTATCATTTAATGCCTTTTGTAGTTTATTTTATGTCTTATTTGTAGGAAGCATTGATATATGGATCTTGGGACATTTATACGTGTTTAGGGACCATACGGATGCACCAGACACGCATAAGAGCATCGGAAGTAAGACGCAGCACTAGTGAAGGAAATCATCACTAGCGCCGCGGCGCCCAAAGTCTTAGCACCGCGGCGCCTGAAGGCGTCCCATACAAAAAGCCGAGGATTTGGCGCCGCGGCGCCTGCAAGAAGATTTCAACGCCATACAAAAACCCAAGAGAATGGCGCAGCAGCGCCCTGTACGTACCTGACACACGTTCCAGAATTTAATTTTTAAGGTTTTTAAGATACCCAATGACACCAAGGCTCTAATATAAATACATGAGTTTGTCCAAGACTAAAAGGGGAGGCTAATACACAGCAAAAAATACCAAAATACATATTTTAGAGAGATCCAAGGAGGAGGATTGAAGAGCGACAAGAGGAGACAAAGGCGGTGACGTACGAAGAGGGAGAGATTCAATTCGGGTTTTATTTTCTTGTTCTTTCTTAGAACTCTAATGATTTCCATTAGATTCATGACTTGTTTATCATTGTTTTTATCTTTAGTCATGAACTAACTCCTTAATTTTGGAGAATGATGTAACTGATACTTGAACCTTTATTTTAATTGTCGATTTTGTTATGAAGTTTTATTAAGTTTATTTGTATTCTTTTGAGTTTAATGCTTCGTGTTTGCTGGCCACAAATATGATGATATATGTTTAGAATCTATCACTCGAGAGATGAGATTTTGAATAGATCTAGAGAATATAACCTATGAGTTTTATAGAGTTCGAAAGAATATATAAATTTCTTTGAAGTCGTTAACATATAATTACAAAGCGTAATGAGTTGTTAACTACTAGATTTTTATAGAGATATCGAAGTTGTAGTTGATAATATTTTCACTAATGCTCGAGAGAGGGAGTGGATATTTTCGGAGTCTTGACTTATAAACAATTTAACTGAACAAAGATTAATTGGCATGATAAATACATAGGGGATAGTTAGGTGAAATCGGACTCTAGAATCTCTATCGTATTAGATCCTCATATATAATTATTTTTATATTTATTTATCAAAATCTTTATTATTTATTTTCTAAATAAAGTTGGGATTATCAATTATAGTATTTAGTGCGAGTTAACGCAATCCATGTGGATTCGACACTCTAAACTCATTTCTACTAAAACTTGACACCGTACATTTGCGGTACGATATAAAATATCACAACAATTATACATGCATAACTGTATATCCTACATACCAAGATCACATGCACATCCTTTTCATGCTCGAACAAGTCACAAAAATATTTTTGGTCTTTTTCAAAATATATATTTGTGATTTTTCAGTTTTAACACGCACACACAAAGAAAATATATAGACACAACATGGCTTGTCAATATCCAAAGGTACGTGGAATTTTATCCCAAGTGCAGATCATACTACTGTCCATTCAAAATCGGCTATGAAATTTATGTATGGGTTTCCATCCTATATACCAATGGACATATAACAAAAGAAAAACACCACACACCCATATGCAGTCAAAAGAAAATAAACGTGCAAAAACATAAAACACACGCGCGCACGCACACACACACATGCAATGGAAAAAGAAAATGCAACTTCTAAGAAGAGTTACACTGAAATGCACTCTCATCATGCCTATCAAGGCATTCAAAAGTAGTTGGGATGTCATCTTGCTACATTACCCAAACTTTCTTAGGAATCTCTTCCACTTGAGAATTTCTAGTCAACACAACAAGTTTCTCACTAAGGAATTGAGCTTGTTTGGTTAGTGCAGAAACTTGAGACATTAGATTTGAGGAATCAAATATATGTGACACAATCTTAGGCATTTTCTTATGTTTGTACAACATGTAACAATTAGGCCTAATGTACCACAATGATGGCACACAGGCACAAACCTCGGATGAGAGCGAGGTTTACCCACAACACCTCTAGATCGAGGTTGGGTCACATGACGAGGAACAAATGGAGGAATCACATGACTACGCTCAACAGGCTTCTTACATAAGTCATTTTTAGGAGGGTTATGTACAACTTTAGACGATGACGCCTTGTTGCAATTAGGATCAACACTAATACATAGCATGCGGTCTAGTTTTTTATTCCCATTGAAAAATACAGACAACTAGGTTCTAGCATTTTCAAGATCGGCCTCTAAAGTTTGGACCCTATCAACTAGGCATATGTTCCTCTCCTCGAGGTCATCAATCATCACAAGGTTGAGCTTCAATTTAACTTGAGCTTCATTGTTTTCTAGCTCTACTACTTTCAGCCTCTTATTGACCTCTATATTAGTCTTCTTAATAGCTAGACTCTCATTAAATAGTTCAGCATAAGCTACCTGAAGACTTTCCTCATCCACAGACTCATCGTGAGAGAATTCTGAATTAGCATCAGCATCACTAACAATAACCTCTCTCTCAGAGGACCCACTAGCAGTAAAGGCCATAAAACTGTTATTTTCTTTAGGAGACTCATCAGAAGTATAGCCACCTTCCAAATCACTAAGGGAGGCTTCCATGACTTTCTTACCTTTAGCCTTAAGGTATGTGAGACACTCAGGTCTAATATGCCAATATCCTTCACATTCATGGCACTAGATACCACGAGATCTACTATCCATATCTTCTCTAGACTCTTTCCATCTATGCCTACTCTTTCTAGGCCTATTCTCTATATCTCTATCACTGCTATGTCTATTCTTCTTCAGTTTAAGAAATTTCTTAAATTCTTTGTAAACATGGCCAAATCATGTTCTGTGAGGGTATTATCATCATCACTAGACGGATCATGAGCAACTTCCTTCGTGATCTTCATCGCTACAGTTTTTGACTTTTTATAATCATGATGTTTCTTCTCATAAACCTGCAGTTTTCCTACGAGGTCATTTAATTTAAGCTGATCGAGGTCATTGCTTTCCTCGATGGCGGTAATCTTCGATAGGAACTTATTAGGCAGGGATCTAAGGATTTTCCTAACTATCCTACTGGTAGAGATAGTCTCACCTAGGTTAAAGCTTGAGTTAACGACATCGTTAATCTCAGCGTATAAATCATCAAAGGTCTCATCGTTTTTCATCTGGGTGACCTCAAACCTAGTAGCAAAATCCTAGAGTCTATTATTTTTAACAGACAATGTGCCCTCATGCACAGTCTGTAGGATTTCCTAAGCATCATTGGCTATCTTACACATAGAGAATCTCTTAAATTCAGCAGAACAAACAGCACCATGAATGACATTAATTACCTTGTTGTTCCTATTGTTAGCGTCTAAATCATCCTTGGTCCAGGTCAATTTGTCTTTAGGGGAAGAGACTTCATCAACTATAATTACGAGAGGTTTCCACCTGTATTCTACTGTCATCCAGACCCTCTCATCTAAGGACTTAAGGAACGCTCTCATGCGAACCTTCCAATGTAAATATTTTGTGCCATAAAAAATAGCAGACAATTTAAAGGTTGACTACGATCCATAGCAACTGGGTTAAGGATCGAGTTCAGTCTCTGATACCAATTGAAATTTCGAGTTTTTCCTAGGTTTTGACCCTATGCGAAAATCATCACAATAATCAAGACAATTCTTAACTATTGTCACTATGGATTCACGAAAACAACCACAATATCCAACAAATAACTTAATATGTAAATTAAAAACAATCTCACAAAATCAACACAATAATTTTGGTGATGAAGTGGAAAACTCGTGCGAGTAAAAAATCACTACGGATATCTCGGTTACTAGTCAAATCCACTATATAGAGAAAAACTTACAGCGATTGTCAAGACTTATGGTGGCGACTCCACCGACTCAAGTACCTTTAGACTGCAAGAACTCAAGGAACTCCTCAAGCCCGTAATCCATGGTTTTCTATAGAACCTCTGAAGTCTCTGAGCGGAATGTCTCTGCAACTCTAAATGTCGAAACTCCGATTACCAAACTATCTCTTAAAGAACTCTGAATGATTAGGAATTTTGGATAAGATTGTGTTGAAGGTTTATCTAAGAGAGATTCTCACCATTAACAAAGAGGACAATAAGATGAAGGAGTCTTCAATGGAGGAATCAAAGAAGGTTGAAAGCTTTGAAGGATTTTGGCTCAAAGGATTTGTGTTTTCAACTCTCGAGGATGGTGGCTACATGTTCTATTTATAGGTAGGGTGAAGATTTAGGTTTTTCAAAGTGAAAAGGCTAAAAAACGCGTTTAGATCGCAGTCACGTTCGAACGATTACTCGAACGCACCACGAACGTGTGCCCACTGGAAAGACTCGTTCGAACGCTACTCGAACACACCACGAACTTTTACACTCTTAAATATTTTGTTCGAACATACCACGAACGTTTGCTCTCTGGAATATTTTGTTCGAACCCAATGGAGAACGTGTCACTAACGCCACACGTTCGAACACTGCAACGAATGCAGCACTAACGAAACTGCTCCAGCTTTGCCAAATACTAGTCAAATTGCTCCAAGATCTTCAAGACTCGTTATAACTCAATTGAACTTGTTTTGTCACGGACATTGCCAATAAAAATGGAACTAACATAAGGTATAGAAATAAAATAAAAAATCATGTTTTTACCATTCGCACCGAGTCCTAATTTTACTAAAAGAAGTTTTGTTATTATGTAAGGTAGATTATCTGTTGCATAATAATTGTATTGATATTGTTAGATAATGAAAAAAAGTCTTGAATTTACTCTATATTATATTTATAATGGTAAGGGCATTTATATAGGCCACATAGAAAAATAAAATAGAAAACGAACCCTATAATTATGTATAATAATAATGAATATAAGAAATCTTCATACAATAAGGAAATATAATAAAATCATAAATCCTAAGGATACTAGCAATTCTATCTTGGAGATTGATTCCATAATATAGGGATATTATATCTTTAATATTGTTTCCATAATAATATTTCCTTAACATCACTCCTCAAACTCAAGCTGGTAACGAAGGAACAAGCTTGAGGTTACACCTTGAAATCGAAAATCGGAGTCCTGAAACTAGAAATCTTGAAACTTGGAAGTTGGAAACTTTGAGATAAGTGATGAGCTTTAACCTACGAAGCTTGAATGGGGAGCCGAAGCCCAAGATGGAGCTTTAACCTACGAAGCTGGAAGGGGGAGCCGAAGCCTGAGGGAGAGTGAAATCCCGAGAGAGTGCCAAAGCCTGAGAGAGCTGAAGCCAGAGAGGGAGCGAAATCCCGACAGAGAGTCGAAGCCCGACAGAAAGCCAAAGCCCGAGAAGGAGCGAAATCCCAACAAATAGTCGAAGCCCGACAAAGAACCGAAGCCATAGAGTGAGCGAAATCCAGACAAAGATCTGAAGTCCGATAGAGAGTCGAAGCCTGAGAAGGAGCGAAATATCGACAGAGAGCCGAAGCCCGAGAGGGAGCGAAATCCCGACAGAGAGCCGAAAACTGAAAAAGCAAGGGAATGCATAATTGAACAAATACAAATTGATGAACAATATTCAAATAGAGACAATGTGGTGGAATGAAGGGGGCGGTGACGGTGGGCAAGCTGGCGCGTGAGGGTCACGATGGTAGCTGTGATCCCCCACGAGAATCTGAGAGAGTGAAACTATAAAAGTCGTAACCTAGTGTTTGATACCATGTTAGTTAATGAAAGAAAGTATTGAATTCACTCTATATTATATTTACAATGGTATGGGCTTTTGTATAGGCTACATAGAAAACCAAAATAGAAAGAGAATAATATAATTATGTATAATAATAATGAATATAGGAAATATTCGTATAATAGAGAAATATAATAAAATCACAAATCCTAAAGATACTAGGAATTCTATCATGGAGATTGATTCCATAATATAGGGATATTATTTCCTTAATATTGTTTCGATAATAATATGGTATCAGACACCAGTTTGTATCACTTTGGCTCTCTAAGAAACTTCTGTTTGTGCCTTTTAGTTGGGGTTGATAATTAGTTTTGTCGGATTGATATTTGTTAATCTCGGATTGATTATATAATTAGAACGAAAAATCATTCAAAATATTATATTAACTTGTTTTGAATCTCAAATCTTTATTAAGTTTCAAATTTTTCTAAATAAAAATTCGACCCTGATCATAGATTTGGAATGAAAATAATCTCGAATCCTGATTTCATTTTTTTATCGAGAAAAAATCTTACGAAATCTCGTATCGAACAATATGTGATCCGAATTTCATTTGGAATTTGAGATTTTTTTTTGCAAACTCTACTTTTAGCTCAACGTTTATTTATTATTATATTTAACTATTCTCTCCTTTTATATGTCAATAATAAAACGTCAGATTAACGTTTGGCTATTTGGTACAAAAATATTTGAAAAAGTTTAATCTTTAGCACTGATGTTATGATAGTGATAAGTCCAATATATCAAATTTAAACGCTCTCACTAACTTTTAAAGATTTTTATTCATTGAATTTGGAATTAGAAGAACATTATAATTAATATCTTTTTTATTCTCAACATATATTCTCTCATCAATTAGATTATTGTGATGAGTAATTCTTTGATGCGACGAAGATACGGGTAATGTGGTATTATCAATAAATTAGTAAATGATATGTATGATTTAATATTCATATTTTTAGTTGTTTTTTAATATTTTAGCACGCGTGACAATTGATAATTGGATTGTTATACGGATGACGTGGTACATCTGTTGTATTGCATATTTACTATATTGTCACACATGAACGTGGCAAAAACTTAACATGAGAGTATATACACGGAAGCTATCCAAAAAAATTTCATTAATAAATTATATATGCTACATTATCCTCAAAACATAAAATTATATTGCGTTCTTTTTTAGTGTGTATGTTATCTCGTTTAAATATACATATTTGAAGTTAGTTAGCTCGTTTAATATATATTTTTGTAGTTAAATAATATTGACACGTAATATATTATGAAAAATTATATTTGTACAAATGAAAGATAAATGGGTGACATTGTGATTTGTCTTCGTTTTATACAAATATCACTACTCATACATTATAATGTTAAATTACATATATATAGTTTTTAGCCCATGACTCTTCACATCATACAGACATATATTTTTATCCACTCTTTTATATGGTGTTGTCATATGTTGCTTTGAAACTTTAAAATATTTGGTGCATTTAGTAGGTGAAAGAACTTAATCTAATGATTGTATTTGTCATTTATAAGATGTGATGAACTTGATTTAATGAATATAATGAATTTGATCTAATAAATGTGTTCATCATTTCTTGGAGGTGAATGAACTTGATTTAGTGAACATTTTTTTTTATCTTTTTTACGTGAATGAATTTGTTAATACAATTAGTTATTAGAATTAAATGTGATGGATTTTTTTATTGTTATCACTATAAATATATGTATAACCTTATATTTTGTCAACAGGTCTGCAAATATTAAGTATTAATTCAAGCAAGAAAATGAT
Organism: Zanthoxylum bungeanum; assembly: GCA_019454045.1. Taxonomy (NCBI): domain Eukaryota; kingdom Viridiplantae; phylum Streptophyta; class Magnoliopsida; order Sapindales; family Rutaceae; genus Zanthoxylum; species Zanthoxylum bungeanum. The sequence goes on from SKCR01007190.1 coordinate 69,624, forward strand.
ATATATGTTATTTAAACATGTTAAAGATCCAAAATTGATTAAAATATACGGCAATATGAAGCCATATTAAAATGATACATATGAAGCCATATTATGTAATTTCTAACTTTTAGACCAAGATTGATGGATAAATTATCCTACTAAAACCTTTTTTTTCTTTTTTCTGAGATGATTAAGCCATTACCATTTTTTCTGGTGTTTACTTTGTTCTTTCATTTTCTTCTAATTATTTTCTCAATATTTCTCTCATGTATTATGTGATGTAGTAAAGTGTCATTTTAAAATATGTTATTTATTTTTAATGTTCATCCTCTCTAACTGCAATAACATATGGGTGCTCATAGTCATATAGTTCAAATTAAACATATCCTTTTAAATTTAAACAATTAATTTCTTGCTTTCACTCTAAGAGGTGAATAAATAAACTAAATATTTTTTTGAGATAGTGTTAAATTACAATATTGCATAATTTCAAATTCACATCTTAAAATGTATTATTATTAGCACTGGCTGGAGAACTATATGGTTCTCTAAAATAATAATTGATTATTAATGTAAGGAAAATTATCTTCAATTGCTGAATTTGAAATAAGATCATTTAACATTAAATGCTTGAATAATTAGCATATAAACATCAAATAAATCATATTAGGGTTTGCGCAATTTTTATGCGTGAAGAAAGAAAAGCGTGTAAGGTTCAAAACCTCCTGAGACAATGTCCCAGCAATGGGTGTTTGATTAAGTGAATAAGCCTCCAATGGGCGCAAGCACACAAATTACAGTCCTAAGATTACAATCTAAGAAATAAAAAATAAAAATATGCTCATTTGAGTCTTCATTTGATCGGGGTTTTCTCTCTTGGCATAGATAAGCTTTTATAGTGAAGTTTGTCAACCGTTTTAAGCGGTTCCAGTATCTCCTTGCAGTTGCTGGATCGTGCATGTAACCGCTGAGCTGCGTGCTTCAACTGCTTGGTTGTGGAGGAAAACTGTCCAACCGCCATGATTGTGGAGGTAACCGTATCATGGGCTTTCGTCCTAAACGTAACCGCATCATGGGCTTTCGTCCTAACCGCTAGTCCGATCGCCCCACGCTCTTTGTCGCCCTTTGGTCCATCGCCCTTCGCTCTTTCTTTAGTCTCAGGGCGATTTCGTTCTATGGTGGGGATTTTCGTCTGTTAACAATTAGTAAGATAATAACAATTTCATTCATGTAATGGATGCCATCGCACTTATCATCGCATGAACAAAAGCTTGCAATGATCGTGCAACAACTCCCATCACGCAGTCATTTTGTGTGATAGGTCGTGCGATGGACAATGTGCTATTCTCATCGCATAACTGTCGCACACTTGTGAAGTAATACCCACAAACAAGTTAATATGACATTAATCAATTGAAATAAGAATGTTAAGTGCTAAGATCATAATCAAAGAGTCGTTGAAGCTTGACCGATTAGAAGAAACTGAATCTAACATGAGAGGGTTCTAAAGAGAGAATATATAGAATTTTGGGAAGAAGGATAATTTCGTCCAAAATGAATTATTTGACTAATTTCACCTGCTCCAGTATAATTTATTCGATATCACTGACTCTAAATGCATTGAATATAATCAAGTAATGAAAATGAAAGATTCAGGCTTCAACATTACACAACTTTTACTGTGGCATTTAGTGTGTCTTATATACCTTGAATACTAAAAACGGAAGGTTCATTTTCTCATTTTTTTCCACCACCAAGTTTTGAGAGCTCTCACCTTTTCTCTCTAGCTTCCGAAAGTTATCTCTAGTGTTCTTGAGTTTTTTTATTAGTGTTGGAGTTAGATATTTAAGTCGGTTCATTAGAATATAAAAGCAGTGTGTCTTTTATTATTCACCGTTGTTGTATTATGGGAGACAGACACCGTTCAAATCCTTAAACATCATAATGAATAAAATGAATCTATTTTAAAAAAATTATATGCTACGCATGTCTCAACATTTAAACTAAGTTTGTACTAGATATACTAGAATTCTGCTGGTCATATTGAAGGTTTTCTAGCTCCCGATCATGAATTTGAGGTGTGTGTATCGGTAATTAGTATAAGTATTGTAACACCCCGATAACCCAAGGACTACTAAGTTAGAAATGGTATAATACCTACTATATGATCATATGAAGTGTGTGTTAGGCTCATGAAATTACTTTAAGCTTATTCGACAAATTCCTTGTAGTATCGATACGGAATTCACTTTAAGGTTCAATACGAACAACCTTTAGTATTTGGACCGTAACTTTCTCATACGATATCTGATTTCTATGCATTTTATATCGTTGGAAAGCTAAGACCGAGATCTACTTTCACGTTGGACATTTCTTCAAATTCGAAGTCGAAACATACCTAAAATTTAAATCAGATTCGGATGAATTATGCCTAAGGACTGATTTGGGAAATTCTTAAAGTTTTCAACATTTTCACCATTTATTTATTTTACCATCTGCCCCTAGTATATAAAGGGGACATTACTCTTTCACCTTTCACTTTTTTGAGAGAAAATGACGTGGGAAAGAAGGGGAAATTCAAAATCCTCTTCATTTCTTCAACCAAAATCATGTAATCCAAGCTTCAATCATCACATACAAGCTTGAAAAAGAGAAGAGGAAGCTTGGAAGGTCTTGTTAGTGAAGAAATAAATGAAATCAAAGTGAGTAAAGCTTGACTCAAATCCTTGATATAATGGGTTTTCATGATTTGATGATTGTGGTGTGTTGATTGGGTGTGCTTGAGGTTGTTTACATGATTATTATTCTTGAAAATTAATAACTTGAAAACCCCCCAAATTGTGAAATTCCTAGGTGTGAATTTGAGTTGGGGTTTATATACGATTATGATTTGGTTTTAAGATAGTGTTTAAGAGTGGAATTGATGATATGTAATGTATTTCTTATGGTTGTAGCTTGTGTGATATTGAGGAAATGGTGTATGAAATGAGATTACAATTCTGTCCTGGAAACGGCGACTCGTCGCGACGCAGAACTCCCCGGCATCGCGACGCGTGATGGAAAGAGATGCATTCTGGATTTGTATCGGACTGGGCGAGTCACGACGCCGGGTGGGTAGCGTCGCGACGCGAGGCACCCAGGGTAGATTTTCAATCTTTCCATTTTTATTCTAAGATGTTTGGGGGCACTCTAAGGGCTTTGCATAGATGAATAGATATATGATAAGTCATATCATAAGCATAAACATCAACCATTGATTATATATATACTTTTATTACAATGATAACTAACGATTTCTTTGGCCTTAGATCATCGACCGGACACTTGGAGATTACCTACACCGCATACCGTACCCGAATTTCCATAGCACTGTGAGTGTATATTTTTCTTTTATATGAGAGTAATTGCTTAAAGTTTTTTTTTTAATTGTGATTTCTGATATGATTTTACAGATCTCTGATTTATTGGTTTCATTTAAAATGACGATTTCATGTGAATAAGATATATGATTTAAGCTTTTGATAAAGCTTGGTTTCAGATAAATGCTTTGATGATGAAAATGATTTCAAAGATATGGATTTATGATTTTGGAGGCATGTGGGAAAAACCCACCTCAGATGTAACTTGATACAGATATGGAATTGACGGATATGGAATTGACGGACATGGTATTGATGGGTATCGGTATTGATACCGGATATAGACGTGTGCACACGGATACAGAACTAGAGATGACAGATGTCTCTATATCCTGGGTATTGGGCTAGGGGGACTGTGTGTATAACGCCCCTAGACCCGAATTTTTCATAGACAAGTTGGTGGCATTGATAGCACCACTGTTTACTAGTTTAGTGGCTTGGGGGACTGTGCGTACAACGCCCAAAGACCACGAGATTATTGTACAGATTGACAGTTGATTTTACAGATGATTTTACATATGATTTTGTGAATATTTTTCACAAAGATTTTTGGACAGGAAATCCAAATTTATAATTTGTAAATACAAAGATGGACTTTTGAGACTTGATTCTTTAAAGAGAATGGATTTATAAAGGAGTTCTCAAGAGAACTCACGACTTAGAGAATTCTAGAAAATATTTTCTGAGCAGGAAAGACTGATTCTTGAGATGATTTTGGTTTTGGAACCATGGATTTTATAAAGTATATCAGTTTCGTTTTCAAACTGTCCACTCACAAGGTTGTTCAAACGACCTAACCCCCCCACTCCCAGTATTTTATTTTGCAGGTATATCTGAGGTACGAGTTTGAGAGGATGGATACTAATGGCAGTTACTTGGGTGTGGAGTCCACTAGGTTGAGTCCAGAAGGCTGCATAGTCAGAGTCAAGTAAAAGTTGAATGATTTACATTGTACAGTATCAGTCTTTGAGTGTGTCCATCATCAGAATTGTAATGTAATGTACTATTTGGTACATTGTGTTGGATATTATGAAACATATTAATGATTAATGAGCTGGGCATGAGTCTGTGCTTGTGATGAGTTTGACAGTATTAATCACAGTCAGATGGTTTGTGGCTCAGGGGGATGGTACGGCCTATTCCCTGCCGGTAACATCTCCCGGATTGGGGATGTTACAAGTATTTTCCTACAAATTTAAAACATATTTTCTATTAATGATGGTTATCAATTTTATATTTATATTGGTTGTATAAACAAAACATTAGATTTTATTATCCCCAAAGACTTACTCCAATGTGTAGTAATGCTATGAAATTGTGGTGGTGAAATTTGAATTATACGATTTATAAAAGTTTTGTTTAATGAGACTGGGTATTAAGTATGACTGTTTGTAACCCCTCCAACCTTTCTTGGAAAATATCTATAATTATGTTGATGAGATTGGACATAAAGCGAGATTACCTTTCAAGTCTTTCCAAGGAATTATTTATTAATTTTTATTTAGAAATTCATGATTATTTTTATAGTTGTGGAAAAATAAAATTTTAGTTGGATTTTCAAAACTAACATTTGAATTAAATCTCGTTGACGCGCTGATCCATGGAGTTGAGAATTAACTTCCCTCTATATATGATTCATCTCTATAATAATGAAGTTGAAAATCTAACTTGATTAGAAGATTAAAGTGTTACGAAATGACCATGGTGATGAATATGAATAACTGTTTTGTAATTTATGTGTACAACATGAAACCATAAAACCTTAGTCACCTAATTCAAATGGAGTTGTTGAGTGAAATAACTGTATCTTGAAAGAAATGATGAATGCAATATTGATAAGTTCTGGGTTACCTCTGAATATATGAAAGACAATTGTTTTATCGGTTAACTACTTTTTAAGAAGGTATCCCAAAAGAAAGAAGACATAACCCCTTATGAATTGTTGAAATTGATGAAGTCTTCTTATAAATACTTACAAGTGTGGGTGTCTTGCCAAAATAATCATACCGACACCAAAAAGGTAAAAATATGAATGAGAAAGAGTTGATTGCATGTTCATTTTTATGCACATAATAGTAATGTTTATTGTTCCTTGTGCATGAGAGTCTAAAATCGTAGACATATATGAGAACATGATAATAAAATCAAGAAATACATCATTTTTTAAAATGTATTTTCATGTAGATCAATAGAATGGTCGATTCGTCTAAATAAACACATGAAACTATAACCGAATATAATTAGGACAAAAAGAACAAAAAAATAGGTTAAGGATGAATCTAGGTAGCAAACGAGTAAGGATAGAAAAATATTTTGGTCTAGATTTTATGACTTATTTGCTAAAATATAATCTTCAAACCTTTAAATAAGTTATGAGGTCTACAGAAAGACCTTTATGGAAAGACGTAATTAAGAGCGAAATTGACTTTATCTTGCAAAATCATACATATAACTATGTTATTTAAAATTCTATGGTGCAAATGGATATTTAAGAGGAAAATAAAAGAAGATAGATCAATTGAAAAATATGATGCTAGACTTGTAATTAAGAGTTACAAGCAAAAAAAAAACTTAGATTACTTTAATATGTATTATTATAATACGAGAATAAATTTCATTAGGATAATACTCACAATTATATCTATGTGAAATCTGTTGGAGTTGATGCTTTGAGCGCCAATTCGAATAATATATTATATATTTTGTTATTTATTAATAAAATAACTACATTTTTATTTCAAACCTTATTAATGGTAATGTCATTATGCATATTAGATTGATTTATAAATATGCTATTGTCGAGGTTGGTGCTCGGAGCGTCAATTTTCTTATGTATTTCCCTGTAAATACTTATGTAATATTTTATTATGAATAAAATAAACAGTTTCTATTATATAACATATCTTTTTATATGGTAAAAACGTAATTGACCTTATAATGATTAGTTATGATATTGTTGCAAAAGTGTCGCAACTGATATTGAATTGTATCATGACGTTGTCATTCTTAGATAGTTCATAGTCAAGGTTTACACTACTTAGTCAGTAAAGTAAACCCGTTGAGACTGGTTCATGTCGTATATTGGAATATTGGATTCCAATGGTTTCTCAATGAACCATGAGTCTTGGAGACTCGTATAGACGTGTAGGTGTTTATAGCGGATAAACACTGAACGACTCACCAAATATTCTTAATGGATGGTACACCAACGTCAATAAGAATCTTATCGGGTTGAGTGAGCATAGTGATTCTTTGACTTGAGATACCATTGTGGATATATGAGTTATCCTCCACACTTAGATGGCAGTCACGTCACCGATCTATTTAGATCAGACCTCCGCATGTTCGTTGGGTGTGGACTGATACTCGGGATATCCTGTGTGTGTCAATAAATGATTTGTCAGTTCTGTGTACAGAGCATAGGTATTCAATATGGAATTAGCAATCTGTTAAATTCATGGGCCCCTGTTACACTGTATAAGTAAGTTCTAAGTATTATTTATAGAATGCTAATATAAACGTCGACGTGATTATATCTATAGAGTTTTGACGTTTATATCTATATCTCTGGAATAATCCGGATACCTGTGACAGATGGATTATACGTATGCAATGTCCTCGACCTATATGGTTCAGAGAGTTTATCCGTGTTCGTCATAATTTACGGGTGGGTAGATTATGGATACGAAATTAGATTTCGTGACGGATATGCATGAACCTATAGAGTCTCACTAATGAAATATACTTTTAGAGCACTATGATAACTTTTATGAATAATACTGATTATTTATAAGTCGTTTAACGGTTAAACAAAAATATATGCAGTTGGGATCTTTTGGTCATTTTCTAATTAATGTGTATTTGTATTTAATATTTGATTTTATTAAATACACATTAATTAAATTTCAAATTATAATTTTTGACATATATCATTAATATATGTATTTTGATTATTTAATGTAAATATAATACATATATTTAAGATATTTGTATTTAATTATTTAATTGTTTAAATGTTAAATATCTTATGTCATGATTAAAGTTTGTAAATGACCTTAAATGATTGGAAACACTTGGTGGACTTCATTAAATGGTTTAATGATCAAATACCAAAAGTTTTGTATTTCATTTTCCATTTAATTAATTGAAACAAAATTGAAAATATCTTATTGTATTTTTCTCTCTCATGCTCGTCCAAGTAGGGTAAATACATAAGTGTTTTGTTTCATTTTATTTCATAAGTTCAAGTTGCCAAATATTACAAAAGAAAAGTTTGAGAGAAAGTTGAAGAACAAAAAAGGAAAAGCTTGATCAAAACATAGATTTTGTAAGTTTTTCTTAAACATTTTCAACTAGAAAATTGTTTTTATGTTTCTAGGATTCAACATGTGTTGCTTAGAATTTTCTCTACTCTTTAAGCATGTAATTGAATGGTTGGGAACTTGTTTGAAAGATGTTTGCATGTATTATTAATCAAGTTATCATTCTAGAGTTGTTAGGCCACTCATTGATGACATAGAATTGTTCTTGTGTTATTTCAAAATGTGTGAGACTGCTGCTTGGTGTTGTGAAAATTAAATTAAAGTGTTGAATTTTGTTAAAATGAAGAATTTGTAAGATTAGGATTCTTAACCCTTTCCAAATTTGGGGCTTTTCATATATGTGTTGAGTAATGCTGTATATTAAATTTGGTGATGATTGGATTTCATCTTGACTTATTTTGAAAAAGATTTGATCAAAATGCATAAGTTGGAAAGTTTATGTCATTCTCGACAATTTTGGCATTTAGTGGGTTTTGTGTTACAATTTGTATTTTCATGTATTGGACATGTTAAATACATCTTGTCATCTTGGTAATGATTTGGAATCACTTAAAATTGTATTTGACAATTTGAGGACCAAAATGAACAAAATACAAAATATTGGGGCAATTCGGCAATTAAGAAGAAATTTGATTTCTTGGATAAAAATTTCAGATTTTAAGTATTGAGTAATTAAAATAAATAAGTTTATTTTAATTATCCAATAAAACATTTTGAAATCGGAAAATTTTGATTTTCCGCGTTCCGCAGCGTTACCCGGTAACACCCCTATAAAACCCCAACAGCTATGAATGACATCGACCTTAGAATAGTCATGTAGTAATACTGGAGACTGGGTGATTCGAAATTGGGATAATATTACTATTATAAACTATTCTTAAGTAAATATTCATAGTCGTTGGTTTTAGAATACAATAGAATTTTATAACCTATAAGACTATCACATATCGTATATTGGAATTGGAGTTTCAATGGTTTAATCCGATGTACCATGAGCTTTGAAAGCTCGTATAGACGTGTGAGTATTTGTTAGAGCGAATACTGAATGACTCACATGTGATTCCTAATAGTTGGAAGTACACACCACCGTCAATAGGAATCTCTTCGAGTTGAGTAGCATATGACTTTAGGATAACATTGATTTTGTGTGAGATCCTCCACACTTAGATACCATGTATGTCAGAAACATTTCATGGTTTGGCCTCTAGATGTTCGTTGGGTGTGGACCGATGCACTCGTTAATCAAGTGCGTATCAAGATAGGATCTGTCGCCTCATATGTGTACCATAAAGGGGTTTAGATATCCATGTAAGTAAGTCACAATTATTAAAACTTTGGCCAAAGTCAATCACCTACGGTGGATCGCATATATCAGAAATTGTTTTTTATTAGTTGTAAAGAATTGCGGACATGTCGACATGAGATGTGCGCCTCGAAAACTTGATGGTGTATTCTATGTTTCCTAAGCACAACTCAAATAGCCTACGACGGAGGGATTGATAAACATATGTGATAACCTCGACTTGTATAGTTCGAAAATATCGTTCGTATTCTTCGCGAATTCGAAAGTGACCAAATTGCGTACATATTAGCTAGGTTTATATGACGAATGTGTCTGAACTTAGAAAGTCCCACAATATGAAGTGTACTCGTTGAGCACTTGGGTAGCCGATAATTTTTTATAATAAATAATATTCGATATTATACTCATCAACTAAGATAATTTAGTATTTTTGGATAACATTGATTATTTACTTTGACTCAATTGGATTAATCCAAAATTTACACAAGGGCTTTGTCGTAATTTCATAAATATATCTACCATTTGAGAATATTTTGGTAATTATAAATATGTAATTATAGGTATTTTTTTGCTTGATTTAATTGGATTAAATCAAAAGGTAGACAAATGTGATTAATCACACCTAATTATACATATTTGGACAAATTAAATTAAATCCACATAAAAATTGATTATAAATTTTATTGATTAAAAATTACCTAAATTTTGCTATAAATAGCAAGCTTGAGCAACTATTTTAATCAAGCTTGAGAAAACTAAATACAAGCAAGAATTAGAGAAATTTGCCTAAGTTATAGAAGTTTTGGAAGATCTCTAAAACATTTCAACTAGGAGAAATCAAGATTAGATCTTGGAGTGAAGTTTGCTAGCATTGGAATCAATATTGAATCTTTGAGTCAAACTTGCTAACTTTGAAATTTCTCCACAACATTTCAACAAGGAAAAATAGATTGAAATTTTGAATCAACCTTGTTAGGTAAGTTCGATCCTCTCCTAAGCTATGTTTTTCATTAATGAGACATATAATGATGATTATGTATTGGATATATAATAACATAGTTTGATGTTGAAATTGGGCTAATTAATTGTGTGAGGATGCTTTGGAAGTATATGTTGGACAATTATGACCCATAGGGTCCACTTTTGTAAGGATCATGGTGTTGTTGTACAAATTAACTATGTGACAAGGAGATTGCACTCTTATCATTTGTGATTAGATCACCTAGATGTATAAATGATAGGAGGTCCTTATGATTATTCATGGATTGAGATGATATGAGACATATCAGTCCACGAAGGATTAGTCATTAAATATCCCTAGTCGTAGTATTATCGAGACTGGACATCGATAATGCGGAATAGACTGGTATTACACTTGTGCGTGTTATGTGAGATCATAACGGCATAGTTCTCATATATTTGGGTATAGGATACTCATGCAAGTGTAATAGGAGGTTGTGTTTTACCGATGGTACGGAAAACAGCTTCGCTCTGGATAGACCCCTCGGAATTCCATTGGTAGTATGACTATGTTCTATGGAAGTCCGATATCAGGGTAGGTGTATTTGGTCTTAACCTGAGACTTGCATCGCTAATACTTGCGACAATCGGTATGCTTTAGTTTTGGTCGGCCAGGGCTTTAACCGGTTCTGTGTACGCCTCTGCTGGGTATATCGGAATCGTAGTGTATTGGGTGTGATGTCAAGACGGAAGTATCACTCCAGTCATAAGTGGAGATGATGTCACGTAGGATATGGTATTAGTGCTATTAAGTACTGCATTCATCGGATATTATATGACTAGGTCATGTATGTCCGATTATAGAGACTAGTTACCAGACATCCGACATGTGTTTCGTACGGGACACACATTCCAGCCCCAGGCGGCTAGCACGTGACAATCCGATACTGGATCGCAATACGCAATACTACGTATACTACGCCGACATAGATATATATTCCAGTAAGAATATTTCGGGAGAATTGGGTAGGCACGTGCTTTGCTAGAAGCTAACCATGTCTTGTAAATCGGTAAGCACGTGGTACGAGTACGCACGTATTCGGATAATCCGATGACCGTATTTACTGCCAACATATCCAGGGATCTCTTGGGTCGCTTCCCAAAGATTCACCGATGACAGTTGATTTAAATAGAATTAAGATGGATTAATTAAGAGAGAAAATTATCTGGGATTAATTGAGGTATAATTTAATCGGGATTAAATGTGTTCGGAAGAGAGAGAACTCGATTAATTTGGAATAATCGGTAAATAAAAATTTAATAGTTAAATTTGATTTTTCTATTTAATTTATTCGTATGGGCTAAAATTAATTATATCAGATATATAATATGAATTGGATTTCATTACGATAATTAAAGTTGGCCTTTAATACGAACGAACGAATTAATTTAGAATTAATTCGTAGACGACGTTCGTAATATATTTGCGAGGAATCATTATTTAATTAAATTAGATTAATTATTTAGCGACGAAAGGTCGTTTAATTGGATTAAACGGACCGAGCCGCGGCAAATGTTCGTAGAGATATTTGAATTTTGAATTCAAATGTGGGGCCCACTTTAATGTGGTAGTTGGGAGGGTAGTTGGCATTTATGCCAAAACCACTTACTTTCAACCACTTGGTTTAGGTGAAACCAATTACCCCAACTACATGGTTTTGGGTAAAAGGGTAAAACCTTTTAACAAACCAAAAAGCATTCTCTCTCTCTTCACTCTACACACTTGTAACACATTTTGGAAAATGAAAACCCTAGAAGCCCCCATTTGGGCGTGAGCTTCTTCCTCCATTCTCTTTGATTTTGTTGCAAAATCAACAAAGCTAGCACTTGGAGAAATCAACTAGGTGATAGGGAAACTACTTCAAGAGTTGGAATCATTACTCAAAGCTTGGATCTTGAGATCTCTTCTCAAAATTTTAAAGCTCAAATTCGTTCATTATAAGTATATTCCGCAACTTATTTTGAATTTATGAACACCTTTACATGCTTATTAGATCCTTGGCATGTTCTAGGAACACTAACAATGGTATCAGAGCCAATTTTAAGCATGAAAAGTTTAGGGTTCATGAGACTAAATTTGGGGCTTTTTATGTTTTGAGCATGATTTTTTCAAATTGATGCTTTGAGCATGCTTAGAATATTGTTAACTTAGAGTTATGCATGATTAGATTTGAAACAAATCAAATGAATCAAAAATTAAAATTTCCTTAGTGTGGCCGAATTTGGATTGCAGTGGACTGCACTGTTTTTGATTTTTTGTAACATGAAATGATGTGTTTAAATGTTGATTGTTGGTTTGATTGGATTAAATCAAAGTCATAATGTTTATGTTAAATCAAAGAGCATGTTGAGTATGAAATGATGAATTTATGATTCAATTTGTGTTGAGCATGAAATGATTTGTTTTGGCTTCAATTTGTGTTAAGCATAAATTGATGGATTAAGCATGATTAATTAAGTTAATTGGTATTTTGGAAATATTGAGTTTAATTAATTAATCATGGCTAATACACTTTAATTAAAGTAAGTGTGATATTTGGAATATTATAATTATGTTAATAAGCCTTTAATTAAAATTGGGCTAAAAGTGTGTATTTGGGCTTAATGGGCTTGGTTTGACTAAGTTTGGTTTTGGACTTTTGGATTGGATCCAATTGGGCCCAAAACCAATTCCATAAAGTCCAAATACATCACTTGGCCCTTTAAAGAATTTAATTGGGCCTAATGGGCCTAAATTAATTTGTGGCAATAGGGTGATTTATATGGGCCTTGGCATTTTGGGTTGATCCATTATGGCCAAAGCCCATCTTAAGAATTAATTAAAAGCCCATTGGACTTTAATTAAATTGACATTGGATGTTATTGGGCCTTTGAGACCCATTAAGATTGGATTTGGAATCCAAGTCTTTAAGGCTATAGTAAGTGTAAATATTTAATTTGGAATTAAATTGGAATTAGTATTGAATACAAATAAATTGGATTTAAAGTTGTAGTTCAATATAATTCAAGAATACTTACTTTGAGTATTTATTCTTAAACGAGTTTGACTCACGCAAATCAAATCGTTGTATGAACATTATATGGTCATTAATTCAAAGATTAATTAATTGGATTAGATTGATTGAATAACATGATTTGTATGAATACATGAATGTGTTGTATGAATAATGTATATCGAGATGGATATTAGAAGGGCAAGGGCAGTTTTGGAAATTGTTGTAATAAGTTTAGAATTTATTAAATTGGACCTACGTGTCCAGCCTTTTATCTCATTTCTCATTGTATTTCTCTTCTCACCTATTCCCCTCAATGTAAATGAGGTTTCTTTATTGTATTATGTAATGGGTAGAAGTTAGAATAGTTCTAGTCGGGGAGAGGAAAGAGGAGTGATTTGTTCTAGGAACAATTTGTGAGATATCCATCCTCATATCATTATTAATTTATTTATTTATACGCGCTTTATTATGTATTTAGAATGCATGTTTAAGGGTGTATGATGATGAGACCTTAACAAAGATAATAAATTGGTTGCCAATTTGCACGCGAAAAACCCTCAAAACATATTAAGCGTTTGTCCTTCCGTTGAGTGATTCTTACTCAAGATCCAAAGTTGGCATTGGTTTGTTGGCCAAAGTCAAGACCTTTGTCAATTGCGGATGTGTTTGAATCATGAGAGTTTTGTTCCATATCGGTGTCTTGTCCAAGTCGTGATTTGTTGGCCAAAGTCAAGATCACTTCTTGTCCATCGACATTGATTACGAAGCTTTCCATGTCAATGGGTTCCGCTTAACTGGGATCATTAAGTTTGTTGTGCCAAAGCCAAGGCTTAGTTGATTCAGAGGAAAAAGGTTAGGTAATATATTTGATATATTGGCATATATAAGATATATGTTTCGGACTTGGATGTCCACCTACTGGATATAGGAATTGGATGAGATCCAATTGATCTTAGAGATCTACCTAGTTAAGTATCATACAATTTGTTGGCCAAAGTCAAGATTGTGTGTTATTTAACGGGATCCTAGCCCACTAGGAAACTAGGTTCCCGAGTACTCCACAGAGGGTTAGAGGCTCGAAAAAATAGTGGGAGGCAATAATTAAATTTGCAATATTCGTTTAGATACTTGCCATACGCGCTCAATCAAATATCATTCGTCAAATAAATTAAATGTTAGTTGGACTAATATTTAATAGTTGTTTTAATTTAACAGTTAGACTGTATTCAAACTACTTCATTTATAGTTGATTATATAATTGGATTATAGTAATCAATATATATTTGATTTTACCCTTCAATTATAGTTGATATAATTGGATTATAGTAATCAATATATTGGATTTTACCAATCATTTATAATAAAATATAATTGGATTATAGTAATCATATATTTGATTTTAACCAATAAAATTGTAATAGGTTATATAGTTAGACTATAGTAATCATTACATTAGATTGTACCTGAAATCGTTGATTAAATACTTGGACTATTAGAATCAAGATTAAATTGAAAGATTAGTGTTTAAAACATTATCCTAGGGAAAATGTGTTTAGACGACTTTAATTTTCAAATTGGGAATAAATTTGAGGATAGTCCTGAAACTAAGAAGTTACTTTATTTGATAAAATAACATCTTAGGCCTAAGCCCGGAGTTAAGCAAATAGTAGAGCATGATCTTTGGAAGGTTCATGTGATGATAACTTTAATGTTTAATCCATTATGCTTGCCATAAAGACTCCTTAATTTCCTAATCAGAACTAAGGATTAGATCCTTAAAGTATGATGAAGAAATTGAAGGATCTTCATAGATCTATTCTTAGATCTTAGATGTATTAAATTGCAATAAACAACTCTTGGAGAGTTAATGACTATTCTCAAGGAGACCAAAGTCAAAGTTTGCAATAAGGCAAGTAGCGCAAGGCGCACCTTACTTCGATATTCTAGAAACCCAAGGCTTGGCCAACGACTTCTGGAATGTGAAAAGGGCAAAGGCAAAATCATTATAATCTTCTAGGAAGATAAAGGACATATCCCAAGATGTCTGCCTAAATTGTGGCAAAACTCAATGAACAGACATGGACGTATGGACAAAGCAGACATGAAGGAATTGAAGACGAGCAAGGCTCTGACTTCAAATATGTTTGTCATAAATATGTTCACTACTAGTATTAAAATTTGATTTTAAATACTTAGTGTGATACATAAATATGCATTGATGTGCAGAATCTGTTGTGAGCAGGATACTGACTTCAAATGAGATTAATCTGCGAATCGGAAACGGGACTACAGTCGCTGTTTCAACCGTAGATACCTAAGTTTAAGAACTACCATTTGGGTGTGTACTTAAATTAGGAAACTGTTATAATGTAACTAGTTTGACTAGAAACATTATCTCTATATCGAGTATAACTCGTTGCGAGTATACCTTTATATTCTAGAACACTAAAGTGTTTTATTTTATAAAGTTGATATTGAGATAAACACATTAGATGTGAATAACATATTTTATTTTGAATATAAATAAATCTCAAACATATAATATGACAAACAAATAGCTCAAACTGATTTGATCAGATGAGACTTATTTGTGGCAGTGTTGTCTGGGACACAATTAAACAAGACTCGTATATCCACACTTTTGAAGAGTGGATACTAGGACGGATTTGATTCCACTCAAATAAAGTCTACGAATCTAGTTTATTAGGTAGTACCTAAAAAACCTTTTACTTGGTGAAAGTGCAGAACCATCGATCTGTTAGCCCTATTCATAGTGAAGCAAGTGGGCCCATGTCTAGCTAGGCTAGAGGTGGATATGAATGTTTCGTGACCTTACGGATGTGGCATCACGTTATGGTTATATGTTTCTTTTGAAACACAAATCAGAAACTTTTAGAGTTTCGACACGAAATAGATGAACAGATCGGCTAAAGTATTAAAACATCACGGTTTGACCATATGAAAAATACTTAAGCAGTAAGTTTCTCATATACTTGAAAGAGTATAGTATTCTTTCATGAGGACTCCTCCCGGAACACGTCAGTTTGACGGTGTGTCCGAACGGAGAAACCGAATTTTGTTGGACATAATAAGGTTAATCATGAGTCGCTCTGAGCTACCATTTTCCTTCAAAAGGGATAAGCATTAAGTGCAATACTTATTTTGAATAAGGTTCCATAAAAATCTGTTTGACAGATTTCATATTAGATAAAACAGGAAAGAAACTGGGCTTTCTCACTCCTGATGATTTGGGAATGCTAGGCATACGTTTGGATGATACCAAACTAGAACCCAAATTGGATAAGTGCCTAATGTAATGGTTATCCTAAGGAAACCAAAGTATAGTACTTATACAACTCACTAGAGAACAATGTAATTGTTGGCTCACCATGCGGTTTTCCTAAGAGGAATACCGATATGCAGTGGTAAGTGGGAGGATAGTAAAACTCGATAAAAAATCAGAGTTATACTGTTCAAGGCACCAAGTCCTTAATCGAACACAAACAGTTCATCAAGGATGAACTGTACCAGTAATCTTCGAATACACAAGAACCGCGTAGGTCGGAGAGAGTCAGAAAACAACCTGGGGTATGGGTTTCTGATCTCACCTCATAAAGATGTCAGTCTTATGAGGAATACGAACTGACTACGTATGAGGAAGTGATACAAGGTATCGACTCCCTATTATGGCAAAGTGCCATGAGTCCGAAATGGATTCCATGTATATAACACTACGTTTGGACACTAGTTGTTGTACCACAAGGCATTGTGCCTATTGGTACTATATAAGTCTTCAAGGAAGACATACATGGAAGGCAACATACCAACGTACTAAGCTAGGCTTGTAACGAAAAGGTATCGTTATCAACATTGTGTTGATTACAACGAAATCTTTATCTGTTGCCACGTTAAATCCATTTGGATAATGCTTGCTGATGCTGCATGTTTCATTTATGAAATATGGTAGCTGAACGGGAAAATCGCTTTCCTAAAAGGGAAACCTTTTGGAGGATGTTTACAACATCCTGACGGTTTTGTCGTATCAAAACTAGAAAACAAGGTTTGCAGGTTATTCGATCCATGTTTGGATTGAAGCAAGCTTTAGGTTCTTGGAATTATCGTTTAGATGTAATCATAATAGTTTATGATTTAATTCAAAACGAGAAATGATTCTTGTGTATATAAGGAGGTTAGTGGGGCGCACTGACATTGAATGTCCTAAATAATGATGATATGTCATTTCTTGGAAATGATATTCCCATATTACAATCGGAGAAAGCTTGGCTTTCATGAAAATTCTCCGTAGAATTCTTGGGAGAAACAACCTTTATTCTAGGAATAAAGATCTATTGGGATAGATTTAAAGTTGTTAACACTCTCTGAGAACTCATACATTGAAAAATGTATGTGACCTGGTGTCTCATACGCTTTGAGCATATGGAGTCACAAACGGGTCAATCCAAGTGATAGTCACTGGATTGATATTAAGAACATCTGTTAGTATCTTATAGAACTAAGGATGATGTCTTAAACTATGGAGAAGGAGAACTTGAAGTGACTGGGATCACTGCTGTAAGTTTTCTAACCGATAAAACAACAGTACAATACAGTTTGAATAACGGAACAGTGAGTTGGAAATCTTCCAAGCAAGATACTGTTACCGAATAAACAATAAATGCGGGTCATTGCTGCGGCTGAGGCAGCAATAGAAGCAATCTGGGTCATTAACAAATCTAATTAGATTAGATATAGTTCTGTTAGAAGCTGAGCTAGGCTACAGCGCAGACTAAAGAATTAATGGTCTCATCAACGATCCAGATATATACTTCGACTATTCATCTGATTCGTTCGGATCATACATCGTGGCGATGTGATGATTGAATAAATTGCATCAGACGATAATCATCCAAATCGCTGACGAAGCCTTTCTCCTGACGAAAGTACATGTTTCAGCGAAGAGTACAAGGAGGACGGGTGTAAGACACTCGAGTGACTGGCTATAGGCCAAGTGGGAGATTGTTGGACAATTATGACCCATAGCGTCACTATTTGTACAGATCATGGTGTTGTTGTACAAATTAACTATGTGACAAGGAGATTGCACTCTTATCATTTGTGATTAGATCACCTAGATGTATAAATGATATGAGGTCCTTATGATTAGTTCATGGATTGAGATGATATGAGACAGTATCAGTCCACGAAGGATTAATCATTAAATATCCCTAGTCGTAGTATTATCGAGACTGGACATCGATAATGCGGAATAAACTAGTATTACACTTGTGCGTGTTATGTGAGATCATAACGGCATAGTTCTCATATATTTGGGTATAGGATACTCATGCAAGTGTAATAGGAGGTTGTGTTTTACCGATGGTACGGAAAACAGCTTCGCTCTGGATAGACCCCTCGGAATTCCATTGGTAGTATGACTATGTGTCTATGGAAGTCCGATATCAGGGTAGGTGTATTTGGTCTTAACCTGAGACTTGCATCGCTAATACTTGCGACAATCGGTATGCTTTAGTTTTGGTCGTCCAGGGCTTTAACCGGTTCTGTGTACGCCTCTGCTGGGTATATCGAGAATCGTAGTGTATTGGGTGTGATGTCAAGATGGAAGTATCACTCCAGTCATAGTGGAGATGATGTCACGTAGGATATAGTACTAGTGCTCTTAAGTACTGCAGTCATCGGGATATTATGACTAGGTCATGTATGTCCGATTATAGAGACTAGTTACCAGACATCCGACATGTGTTTCGTACGGGGCAGACACATTCCAGCCCCAGGCCTAGCACGTGACAATCCGATACTGGATCGCAATACGCAATACTACGTATACTACGCCTGACATAGATTATATATTCCAGTAAGAATATTTCTGGAGAATTGGGTAGGCACGGTGCTTTGCTAGAAGCTAACCATGTCTTGTAAATCGGTAAGCACGTGGTACGAGGTACGCACGTATTCGGATAATCCGATGACCGTATTTACTGCCAACATATCCAGAGATCTCTTGGGTCGCTTCCCAAAGATTCACCGATGACAGTTGATTTAAATTAGAATTAATCTGGGATTAATTAAGAGAGAAAATTAATCTGGGATTAATTGAGGTATTATTTAATCTGGGATTAAATGTGTTCGGAAGAGAGAGAACTCGATTAATTTGGAATTAATCGGTAAAATAAATTTAATAGTTAAATTTGATTTTTCTATTTAATTTATTCGTATGGGCTAAAATTAATATATATCAGATATATTAATATGAATTGGATTTCATTACGAAATTAAAGTTGGACTTTAATACGAACGAACGAATTAATTTAGAATTAATTCGTAGACGACGTTCGTAATATATTTGCGAGGAATCATTATTTAATTAAATTAGATTTAATTATTTAGCGACGAAAGGTCGTTTAATTGGATTAAACGGAACCGAGCCGCGGCAAATGTTCGTAGAGATATTTGAATTTGAATTCAAATGTGGGGCCCACTTTAATGTGGTAGTTGGGAGGGTAGTTGGCATTTATGCCAAAACCACTTACTTTCCAACCACTTGGTTTAGGTGAAACCAAATTACCCAACTACATGGTTTTGGGTAAAAGGGTAAAACCCTTTAACAAAACCAAAAAGCATTCTCTCTCTCTTCACTCTACACACTTGTAACACATTTTGGAAAATGGAAAACCCTAGAAGCCTCCATTTGGGCGTGAGCTTCTTCTTCCTCCTCTTCTCTTTGTTTGTTGCAAAATCAACAAAGCTAGCACTTGGAGAAATCAACTAAGGTGATAGGGAAACTACTTCAAGAGTTGGAATCATCACTCAAAGCTTGGATCTTGGAGATCTCTTCTCAAAATTTAAAGCTCAAATTCGTTCATTATAAGTATATTCCGCAACTTATTTTGAATTATGAACACCTTTACATGCTTATTAGATCCTTGGCATGTTCTAGGAACACTAACAGTATAAACACAATATGATTGTAATTGGGTCAAAATATTTATGTTAGACATATATATAAAATTAGAGTTTGGAACTCTAGATAATAGCTTGGAGCTAAGGCTACCATTTTAGAACCATTTGACCACCTTTGGGTGACCTAGAATTATTAATGAGTCGTTTTATTATGGGATTCTAATTTGATTTGTGTTTTAGATTCAAAATTTATGCAAGTGCATATTTATAATAAATTTATATTTTTGTAAAAATATTTGATATTTTTAAAAATATGATTTTTGTTCTATAACATGTGTTGTGGTTGGTTTTAAAATTAAAATTATTTTGGGTGATTTTAAAAGTGTTTAGGGAAGGTTTGAATGGAATTAGGGTAAAATACTCTATTTTCTTCAGCTATCTGGAAATAGAGTTGGAGGAAATGTTAACAAATAAATAAAAAAAAAATGAAATGTGCACCGTGCGCGCGCGCACTGTAGCGCGCCGCACCCGGGCATTTAAACTTGTTTTTGCTCGTTTTTTAGTTTTCAAATTTCAATTCAGCCCCGGTTTTTTCCTATGCACTCGTAATGGAATGTAATTTTCCATAAAATATTTTAAAAATATACTCTTGCTAGATATACACAGGTTAGACCCACTTCTACTGTACGGAGCACCGATCCGATCCTATGGGTCTCACATCTGGCCCAACAGAATGGTATCAGAGCAGGTCTTAACCGCATAACACATGTGTTTTGAATCTATGTCACGGTAATTTTAATTTAATTATGCATAAGTCATATTGGATATGTATTGCATGTTTTTAAATTAAAATTTTAATTTTGACCCAAACATGTTAATGACTTGATTGTCATAAATCTCTCGTGATTTGGTGATTACTTTATTTAAGTAATAATATTAGTAATGTTTGAGCATTATTGGATGGTCCGTCTTGTCAATACGGAGATGAATGAGTTCTTACTATTTATGCCCAAGACCGTCATTATTGTGAGGGTATAAGTGCTCGGAACTTAGGTCGCTCCGACAAAATATTAGATGTAGCGTGTAGCATGATGAATTAACGCAATCACCCAATTTTTTTGGTGGAGCAGGAGAAGGAAAGTCCGCAATGATGGGCTCATATATATTTGGGTATGTATATACCGCGGATTTGAATTCGATATAGAGTTGTGATATTAGTAATCCAAATTCATATACCGCATGAATATTCAACACTTCCTCGTTAAATTCATATAATCCATTAGCTTATTTTATAACGGGCTACTCAGATCCAATAGATTGGGCCTAAACCTCAGGTCCATGTTCTCGAAATAAACCAAAGGAGGCTATAAAATTCATTAAATATGTAGAAATGCTTTTACAAGAATAATCTCTCAATAAATATGAACCCCATTTCTAATTATACATCTATTAAGTACGGCAAAAAAAAACTTGAATCTCGAACAGAATTTGGGATTCATAATAGAACCGAGATAGTATTCAGTTCATAATTATTGAGAGATTATTCTTGTTGTTCATACAACTTAGTAACTGTATGCAAAATAATGAAACTATGAATTAACATAGCTTTATGTGATATTGTCTCACCACAATATGAGCAAACTCGATCAGTAGATCATTATAAGAATTTATTTGACATTTGGGTAATTGGGTTTTGAAATTTTGTGAGCTTAGCATGAGGTCTAATGAAATAATAACTAAAAATATATACATCATGAAATACTTTCTACATATTAAGTTGAATATTACAATTATAATATCTATATCGTTATCAAGGGATCATAGACTAGTTTATAAGTCAGGGATTCTCCTAATTTAGTAGACATGTTTTGATTTGTAACGATTTAGGCCTACCGATCAAGTAAATACTGTATGTTTTGTAATAATCACATATCGTTAGAGAGAAAGATTTTGGACTAATTTATAAGTCATATGCTCTTCAAACTTAGTTGACGTGTTTTGAGTTGTGAAGTCCAATAATAAAACTGTAACGAACTGTGTGCTCAAAGCGAACAATATTTACTCGGCTAGTGTGCTTGGATTATTATAAATGATATCGAAGCCGACTTATGACTTGATGTGTGGAAGAATGTGTTTACAATATGATTTCGTTATGTTTCCATTGACCCTCACGAGGATGCGAGGTCCTCAAAGAGAAAGAATGTAATATCCCACATCATTAGTAAGGAAGATCTTGAACTAGTTTATAAGTCATGTGCTTCTCTAATTTAGTAAACATGTTTTTGATAAATGCATTATAATTATTAAATATTTGAAATCTTAAATATGTGAAATTAATGGTGGGGAAATAGAACCCACTAAGCAATTTGAATTTTCATCTTGACTAATTTATGGAATCTCTTTAAAGATACCACAAAATCTCAAATGCCTGTCTCATATGGGTTACTTGCTGTCTGCCACAATCAGTCCAATCCATTCGTGCAATATATTACATGATACACAAGGCAGGGAGGCAGGCAAAAGAAAGTGGAATCACATTTGAGAAACTTTAATACTTTTAATATCATGCAATTTCATTCCTTAAATTACAAAAACATAGACTTGGAAACTTTTAAAAAAAAACAAAAACAAAAGCACTTTCCCAGCTTCATTTTCTAACTTCACGTGCAAAAAAAAGCACTTTCTCTTCTTATTTTCTGCTTTTTATAAGAATCTACAAGTCTTATTTCCAGACAGATATATTTTAAGTTCAACTTTGAATGAATTAAAACCTTGTTTGATATCGCTTTTAATAGAGATAAAATATATTTTCAAAATTTTTAGTGATATTTGGTTATATTTTAACTTTATTTTTTATTATTTAAAAAACTATTTTGATTCTACTAGCAAAAGCTCAAAGTTTGGACTGAGCTTGAAAAGCTCTGTTAAAGAGTTAAATTGTCTATAATATCATTATTTAATTTAACAATATTATTTCATTTCTTTCATAACGTAAATTAAAAAAAAACTTGTTATCAAAATTTCTACTTCTAAAATCTCTACTTGAAAAAACTATATTTCTAAAAATTATATCAAACAGACCATTAATCTTAAGATTTTGATTTGTAGAGCTTGAGTCAGATAAGATAGGGTAAAATTTTCTAAAGTAGGAGTGGCATTAATAGAAATGTGAAGCTAATTACAAAATGGGCCTGCCATGAGCTGAAAGCTAGGCAAAAAGATAAAGAGAAGAAGAAAAAAAGTTTAACATGTAAAGAAGAGAAAAATAATTTTAAAAAAAAAACATTATTCTCTCTTTCTCTTTCTTTTTCTTTTTCTTTTCCTTTTTTTTCCTTTTTTTTCCTTTCTGCTTTTTATTATTAGATTTTTCTACTTTCAAGTTTCAACTCTATGCTGCACAAAACTTGGAAAATGTACTAGTAAAGAGGGAAACAAATCTATAAATGGCTGCAAGGATACCAAATTGCCAGGGCCTTGGAAATTTAACAAGGCTTCATTTGTGACACACAATTTCGTATATAGTTAGAGCGACCCTCACAAATTGCGAAAGAATATAAAATTATACACTTTTAAAACATCGATTAAAATTTAATAATTTATATATACTTAATTTCAAAGTTATTCCTAAACTCCTTATTCATCGTCAAACCTCCTAAAACTTCTCTTTAATCCATTCATAATTTGAACTATCTCCTTATTTGATGGAAATCCAATGTATTTGGAATGAATTTGGATAATTTATGTTTGTAATATATTCTATTTCTTCTGAATAAATATGAATTTAATTTAATAAGTTCAAGATTTTAAAAAGAATTATATATGCATATGGGCTAAATCTAAATTCAAATTAATAAACTCAAGATTCAAACAATAGTGGTACTTGTACATGAACTAATTTTAAGCAAATATTACAATTAAAAAACATATACATTGAAGTAAATTTAATATGCTCAATATTTTAAAAATGATTGTACATGTATATGAACTAATTTCCATATAAATTAGATCCAACAACTTTATGAAGAAAAAAATAATTTTAAATTAACTCGCGCATTGCGCGGGCTTCCAATTAATCTAAAAAGTATTATAACAATTTCACTTTCATATAACTTAGGATGAAAAATTAAAAAAAAAAAAAAATTCCTTATATAATTATATTTTGTGGAGTGAAACATATTTAGTATATCTCAAAAATATTCTCTCATTATAAGTCAAATCTTACAAACAAATAGTTATGGTAGAAAATGGATCCCTCATGAAATTTTAACCAATGGAGAAATGATTATTTATCATCTTGTCAAATGGTTTGGTTACCAAACCCCAATTTAAGGCATACCCAAATTATAATTTGTTGTCCAAAATCAATCAAACGTGTTAAGTAGCCTAAAAATCCATCACGAAACTAAACTAAATATATTATTGGGAACCTAGGACACCACTTATCTTCACATTGGTATGATATTGTCTACTTTGGGCCTAAGCCCTCATTGATTTGCTCTTGGGCTATACCCAAAAGGTATCGTATCAATGAAAATACATGACCATCCTTATATGCTCATGATATTCCTCATTTCTAACCAATGTGGGACTTTGAGACTTTGTTTGCACACCCAACAATCCTCCCCTCGAACAAAAGACCACCGAGCCTCCCCTCAAACGATCATTCATTCGTCCACTCTAGCCCAGGCCAACTCCTCTTCACCGTGTTGGGATTATGACACGTCCATGAAAACCAGAGCACACCATCTATCTAACCGAGCACATTCACGGACCACGATCGGAGCTCACCACCTTTTTTGTTCGGTATTCCGAGTATTCATCAACATGGCTAACTCTGGGGCATGGCTCTGATACCACTGTTGGGAACCTATGACATCACTTATCTCCACATTGGTATGATATTGTCCACTTTGGGCCTAAACCCTAATGGATTTGCTATTTGGCTATACCCAAAAGACCTCATACCAATGAAGATACATGTTCATCCTTATATGCCAATGATTTTCCCCATTTCTAATCAATGTGGGACTTTGGGACTTTGTTTGCACACCCAACATACATATATTTGTAGCATAATAAAAAAATATACGTCTATTATAGATGAATTTTGTTTTCATATTAAAAATATATCTACTCTCACTGATATTTGGAAAAAAATTACTCTCAATTTTATGAGATAGAATCCCTACAAACGCAGAGACTAAGAGAGTAAAGATTACAATAGGCTTTAAGTAGCCTAAATTGAAATTGGAATAATCAGCTACCAAATTCAAAGGAGAGTAGAAGAAGGTCATGTTGGTTTGTTGAGCACGTGACTAGCACGAGGTTTCTCTCCTCCTCGAATGTCTGTCTTCCATAGCTCCAAATAATTAATATAACCTAGTCCAAACTTAAA
This sequence comes from Zanthoxylum bungeanum, assembly GCA_019454045.1. Lineage (NCBI taxonomy): Eukaryota > Viridiplantae > Streptophyta > Magnoliopsida > Sapindales > Rutaceae > Zanthoxylum > Zanthoxylum bungeanum. The sequence continues at coordinate 94,979 of SKCR01007190.1, forward strand.
TTAAATGTATCACTTTTGATTTGAAAAATATGCCCTCGTGTTTTCACCATGTAAGAATTAAATTAACTGATTTATCACTAATTAATTGATTATTATCTTATATCACCACATTTATAGTGAATAATATCATCGCAAATGAAAACATTTATCGTCAATTTAAAAATTAATCCATTATGTGATTCTTATGTATTGAAGTTTTAAAAAAAACGAATGACCTATAATTTATCTAACATGAAATTATGATATGAACTTATCTGATATCATATGCTTAATTATTCTTATGTGAGGCGTCCGAATTTTATAAAATATGAATGATCATTAAAAGACAAAAAAAAATCATATTGAAAATTACGTATTTTTTATTTTTTAATATATTAAAATATGTGTTTTTATTTTTAGGGACATTTATATTTTATAAAATGAAGACTGGCGTCAGAGAATGGAAAATTATATTATGTTTCGGGTGTATATGTCATCTCTCTCATAATAGTTGGGTCCCACAATTATGTGAGACTCAACTGCTGTGAGAGAAATGACATATACACCCGAAACATGATATACTATCTCTAGAGAATGACCGATCATCCGCTATCGGTTGGAATATCAGGATTGATGGTAGGATGCATATTTTTTTTTTATTTAGAAGGGTAGTTTGGTAAATTGACAAAAGATTAGGTAATGCCGTAATGGCAATGGGTCATGGGTAAGGTGAGGGTGGGAACCCTTAAAACAGCTAAGCAAGAGACCAAATAAGCATTTAACTCCAAAATAGACCTTATCTTGCATATCTAAGTGGATCCCATTTTATATATCATGCCTCCTCAAAATCAACGGTCCCACCTCTGTCCCTATCATCTATCAACGGCCATGATTTGACAATGCCCTCCTCATTTGACCAGATGAAAATTGAAAAATGTCAAAATCTCTCCTTATACAATTACAAGAATATATTTTTTTAAGTGTAATATAATTCTTGTGGCCACATTAAAACAAAGTAGTTCCAAGTGTAGTGTTTTTTTTTTTGAATTGTTGGAAACGGAGCAGGTAAAATCTCTGATTATCCCACGTTCTTATAAGAAATATACTATCTGAATTTGAACTAAAGATCTTAATGTGAGATCTTAAACCTTACACCACCAAATAACGTCACTTATTAATCCTATGAATGAGATGAAGTAAGTGAAATGCAACCAAATTATCGTGTACTTCTTAATTTTATGTTATACATTCAAATTTGACAATGTATGATGTGATAGTCGTTGTATGGTCTAACTAGAGATGATAATTGATAAGGATATATAGATAATAATTTATCCATCTCGGCCCATCTTAATTATATATTCGTGACGAAAAATCATCTCGAATGATTCGAGATTTTGAATTTCGACTAAATTTAGGATTTTTAACTAAAAAAATTAGGATTGTCTATTATTTTTATTTGAGATGAAAAAACATCCTGAATTCCTATCTAATTTTTTATTTTGAACGGAAAGTGTCAAAAATATCATGCTAAATAATACGAGATTTTGAATTTTGGTCGAAATTCAGAATTTTCTACGGAACTAGGTCTAACTTCTCTTATTCTTTACTGAAAACCTCTGAATTCATTGCCGAACTCAAATTTTTCATGGCTGTTGTGCACAATATGTCATGCATTGCATCATTACTATGTAGTTGTATAGCCAGAACAGTGAATGGGAGGAAAATTTAAATTTCCCATAAAATGGTAAATATTATAAATTTTAATGAAAATAAATTAAAATTATCTCATTAATAATCTAGATTTTTAATTAATTTATTGATATATTTTAACAAATTCGTCTCCCTTCACCCCTTCATGGCTCTGCTAATTAGTGCGAGTAAGTTAGTAAATGATTGTAGCAGGTGGAAACATTGAAAAAGATTGATGGGAAATAAAATGAAGGGCATTTTCGCATTAAGCCTGGAGAATCTGAGCTCCTTCCAGCCAATTGTTGCATGATGGATGTGACAACAATGGCAATGAATTTTCCTCTAAGCCAGACAATTAAGAGATAGGCCCTTTTTGCTTCTGCAATTTGCATGAATAAAGTGGCTGAGGGGAATTAATTCTGTAGAAATGAGTTATGATAATTGTTGACGGCTGATTTTGGTCTCAGGGCAATATGAGAATATTATTCCCGAGATAATCCTCCCTCAATAGTGAATTTGTTCGGTTAAGGGGAAACCAAAAGCAAATTTGGTAAGAGACAGATAAATACGTCAATCGACAAAGAGATTTAACGTGGTTCGGCGGATCAGATCCAACCTACGTCCACGGGCACAGAACGGACGATGTTTTTATTACAAAGATATGCTTTTCTGATATCTCTTGTGTTTTACAAGTCTGATCGCAATGATCTTGATATTAATTCTCATCTTGATCTTCCTCCCTCTTACACACACTCTACCCTCCTATTTATAATAGTGTAGGAATCAGATTCCTTCTCCTACAAGAATTTCCTAGTTGAAACAATTTCTCTTTCCCATAAGGATTCATAGTCAAAAACTATCTTCACTTCCTTTATCCTACTAGGACGCTAACTTACTAGTTTACCCCATGAAAGTATGATAACTTATTATCTTGTCAGTAAAAATAAGATGTCTTATCTTTTGGAACACGTCTCGCCATATGTTCGGTCTTCATGAGGTCGGTCATGATGGTCATTTGAACTGAGAATGCTGCTATCGATCTGATAATGCCCGGTCATCCGATCTTAGGTGGTCGGTTTACCGATCGTAAAGTGCTCGGCCCCTCACTCATGTGCTCGGGTCGGCATTAATGGTTTCGACCGAGAAGGGAAATACCATTTTTACTCATGCCGTACTCCTTAAATAACATAGGTCTTGAAAACACCATCAACATATGTCCCCTAGTTCTCGGTAACAACGAGTTTGCGAGTTGATGCCGAGAACTATAAAAAAAGATGCCGTGCCGATGAATCCGTCGGTGGTCACTCCAGTAACCGTAGAGAAAAATGTCTTGGCTGTAAATCTGGTCCTTCCTGCCACCCTAATGTGCTCAGTCAACGAGGATCCCGATATCTACCCGTGGAGAAAATGCTTTGCCCTTATGCTGATGACAATCGACTCGGTGGGACGTAACCCAACCCCGAGCTGAGAAGAACATTTGGCTCTGGGGGAATGTCACTTCCCAGACCAATAGAGGGCCGACCATGGGGGAGATGCTCCGATCCCATGCCGATGATAAGTCTTACGGTGGGACGTATCCCGACCCCGAGCTGAAAGAAAGACTTGTCTCTGGGGGAATGTTACATCCTCAGTCCAAAGAAGCCAACTCGGTGGGACGTAACCCAACCCCGAGCTGAAAGAAAGACTTGTCTCTGGGGGAATGTTACATCATCAGTCCAAAGAAGCCGACTAGGTGGGACGTAACCCGACCCCAAGCTGAAAGAAAGACTTGGCTATGGGGGAATGTTACATCCCCAATCCAAAGAAACAGACTCGGTGGGACGTAACCCGACCCCGAGCTGAGAGAAACACTTGGCTCTGGGGGAATGTTACGTCCCCAGTCCAAAGAGACAAACTCGGTGGGACGTAACCCGACCCCGAGCTGAGAGAAACATTTGGCCCTGGGGGAAATGTTACGTCCCCAGTCCAAAAGACCGACTCGGTGAGATGTAACCCGACTCCGAGCTGATAGAAACACTTGGCACTATGGGAAATGTTGTGTCACAAGTCCAAAAGACAGACTCGGTGGGACGTAACCCGACCCCGAGCTGAATAAACCATAAGGCCTCGACGGAACGAAATCCAGCCCCGAGCCGAATAACCAAGCGGCCTCGGCGGAACGAAATCCAGCCCCGAGCCGAAACAAACATCGATCTCGGCTGTACAAAAGCAGACCCGAGCCGGAAAGAAACATCTGTCTCGGCGGTACAAGAGCAGACCCGAGCCGGAAAGAAACATCGGTATCGGCGGTACAAGAGCAGACCTTAGCCGGAAAGAGACATCAGTCTCGGCGGTACAAGAGCAAACCCGAGCCGGAAAGAAACATAGGTCTCGGCGGTACAAGAGCAGAGCCGAGCCGAGTTGAGCCGGAAAGAGACATCGGTCTTGGCGGTACAAGAGCAGACCGGAGCCGGAAAGAAACATCAGTCTCGGCGGTACATCGGTCTCGGCGGTACAAGAGCAGAGCCGAGCGGGAAAGAGACATCGATCTCGGCGGTACAAGAGCAGACCGGAGCCGGAAAGAAACATCAGTCTCGGCGGTACAAGAGCAGACCCGAGCCGGAAAGAGACATCGGTCTCTGCAGTACAAGAGCAGACCCGAGCCGGAAAGAAACATCGGTCTCGGCGGAACAAGAGCAGACCCGAGCCGGAAAGAGACATCGGTCTCGGCGGCACAAGAGCATACCCGAGCCGGAAAGAAACATCGGTCTCGGCGGTACAAGAGCATACCTGAGCCGGAAAGAAACATCGGTCTCAGCGGTACAAGAGCAGACCTGAGCCGGAAAGAAACATCGGTCTCGGCAGTACAAGAGCAAACCCGAGCCGTAAAATATATACCAACAAAACGGACTCGCGGTACAAGAGCAGACCCGAGCCGTAAAACAAATATCAAAACCATTGTGTGGGCCATAACAAACAAGCATAATCAAATGGCAGCCTAAGACAGAAGATGTCTTACTCACATTTTTTGGATCTGTTGCTTTCCTCTTTTCGCCTCTTCTCCGACTTGCTCCGGCTTCAAGCCCCTCATTATTCGTCTCTTCCATCCTCTTCAGTTTGTCTATCATGGATTTAAGACGTATTTGATTTTCCTCCCTATCTTTCCTCATATTTTCCTCTCTCTTCTCCATGCAATCTGCTGTTGAACTCCCTGACGACCAGTGATTTCCATCTTCTGCCATCGTCTTACCACACGAGCTGCTTTTTGTAACATTCCCCATAGACGGCGCCAACTGTTGACGGCTGATTTTGGTCTCAGGGCAATATGAGAATATTATTCCCGAGACAATCCTCCCTCAATAGTGAATTTGTTCGGTTAAGGGGAAACCAAAAGCAAATTTGGCAAAAGACAGATAAATACGCCAATCGACAAAGAGATTTAACGTGGTTCGGCGGATCAGATCCAACCTACGTCAACGGGCACAGAACTGACGATGTTTTTATTACTGAGATATGCTTCTCTGATATCTCTTGTGTTTTACAAGTCTGATCGCAATGATCTTGATATTGATTCTCATCTTGATCTTGATATTGATCCTCCTCCCTCTTACACACACTCTACCCTCCTATTTATAATAGTGTATAAATCAGATTCCTTCTCCTACAATAATTTCCTAGTTGAAACAATTTCCCTTTCCCATAAGGATTCCTAGTCAAAAACTATCTTCACTTCCTTTATCCTACTAGGACGCTGACTTACTAGTTTACCCCATGAAAGTATGATAACTTATTATCTTGTCCGTAAAAATAGGATGTTTTATCTTCTGGAGCACGTCTCGCCATATGCTCGGTCTTCATGAGGTCGGTCATGATGGTCATTTGAACTGAGAATGCTGCTATCGATCTGATAATGCCTGGTCATCCGATCTTAGGTGGTCGGTTTACCGATCGTAAAGTGCTCGGCCCCTCACTCATGTGCTCGGGTCGGCATTAATGATTTCGACCGAGAAGGGAATTGCCTTTTTTACCACTACCGTACTTCTTAAATAACATAGGTCCTGAAAACACCATCAACAATAATATTATACACTTTCTGTTAGGGACTATATGTTTCTAGGGTTTCCAATGTAAGACTTACGAACGATGGCATTGTATATTAAAAAAAAAAAACATTTTGGGAATTCAATCTAGAGTTCATAAGAGTATTTTACATTTTAAAAGTTTATGTGTATTTAATAAAGAAATTAGTAAGGTTTGAGTTCGATTCCCCGTTGTGACGTAAGTGAATTAAGAATTCATATAATTATTATCCTTCGGGCTTGGTTCTAGTAACCTTTAAGCCTTGTTTTTGTGGCCTTCATATATGATTTTATCAGTTTACGGGTCTTGTTTTCATACCCATTATGGCTTAATTAATATTGATTTACTAGGCCAAAGTTAGTGTTTATAGAAATAATAGTAGTGTTCATATTATATTTTCTCTTTTTGGATGAGGATATTATCTTTTCTTTGTAATGAACTAATATATATATATATAATATATTTACACTTTCCTTAAATCTATAAAAAAAAAAAAAATTGATTTAAAAAAAAATTACTTTAAAAATTTATTTTATTCATTTCAGATTTTAAAATATCTGTTAAAATATTTGAAATATTCAAAAGTTCATTGAAATAACAATTGTATAGAATTTTAAGAGTTTCATATAAATAAAAGTTAATTGTGAAATATGCTCTCCATAACCAATAGATTTGACAAAATATTTTCTTTTTGTTGTATTCAAATTCAAGACATACAAACTATTTGTTTTCACTTTTTTTTTTTAATTGTTGGAAATCTCATTGCCAAACCACTTATTTCGGGTTTAAACATAGTATGTAAAATTTCCGACTGTCCCAGACTCTTACAAAAAACACATTCCCTGAATTCGAACCTAAAACCTCAAGACAGATCTTAAACCCTACGTTACCAAAACTACACCCGATGAGGACAACTACTTGTTTTCACATTAGACTTTTTTTGAAATTCTTTTACTTTTAAAATCAAGCCTTATGGTTTCGATTTTTATTATTATAGTAGTAATAGATAATATAGAGTTTAAATAATTTTTATTCACGGTTTATATTTTATTTTAATTTTTATTATTAAAACGATCTATATACTTATTAAAATCTAACGAAATACTAATAAAATAATTTATTAAAAATAAATTAGAGTTTAAATGGAATTAAAACAATGCATAGATTTAGTAAAATCCATGAATTATTCAAAAAAAAAATGACGTAATTAATTAAAATCTTAATTAAATATAAAGTTCATAATATAATTGTTTTTTTGGAAACTCTGTCGGTCAAACTACTCTACCAAAATTTAAGCGAACCAGATAAAACATCAAAAAATTTATATGATACTGTAAAGCTTTAACAAATTTATATTCGATAAACTGATTTACTTCGATTACATACTACTCTTTTTTATCGGTCTCGACATATGCCTATATATTAAATTAATAAATCGATAAATTTATACAACAGGATCCTTATAATTTCATTAAAAAAAACACACAAATTGTAAAATTACTTTAATGAACAAGTTTTTTTTTAATTTGTGTTATGAAAGAAATGAAATCCAATGGGCGTGATTTGGTGATGCAAGGTTCATGGTCTAATCTTCAGTTCATGGTCTAATCTTCAGGTCATGGGTTCGAATCCAGAAAATATATTTTTTTGTAAGAATTTGGGGCAGCCGAGGGTTTGACAGTGAAATTTCCAGCGATTTCAGAAATATATATATATATATATATTGAAATAAAATAAAGATATTATATACCATTGAAAAAATTATTTAATAACATACATTTAATAGTCATAAACAGACATTTAATAACTACACGACTGACTAGATCACAAGATTTTCCAGGTTAATTTGTTTGGCGGTGGAATGCAATATTTTAAAAATTAATAATTGATTAATAGTTATTTAATTAATATTATTTTCTTGGTCCCAAGTGTGTTATAATTTATTGGAGGTTTTACTAGTAGTTCTCTTTTGCATAAAATCCACACTCTGCAGACTCGCAAGGATGATATTGCGTTCTCAATGAGCGTGATTTGATGGTGTAAGATCCAGGATCTCATTTTGATGTCCTGAGTTTGAATCTAGAGAGTGTATTTTTTGTAAGAGCCTTAGACAATCAGAGGTTTTATATGCTCCGCTTAAGCCCGAAAGGAGTGATTTGGTGGTGAGGTTTCCAATAATTTTAAAAATATATATATATTACTATTGCAAAATAATATTAATATATTTTTTAATTCGTATTTTATAAAATATGGATGTCCGCATTGAAAATATACATAAAATATAATATTTTGCTTCGGTTACTATTGATTGCATTATATATTGTCTTGATTATCAGCTTATCCTTGGCAATCATAGCCTATGATTCATAGTGTTCATGTATTTAAGACATCGTCACATGCTTTACAATTAGGTGGCCTTTATGCTTCTTCATGGATTTAAGCTCATTAAATTGAAAATTAAAATTATCTTCATTTGATTTATAATTCAAAAATATATTACAAAGAATAAAAGGAATCTGAAAAAAAAAAAAAAAAAAACTAAAACTAAAACTATGAATGGATACGAATTGATCAAAGTAAATGTGGAAAAAATGATTCAATATTAAGTTTAGTTTGTTCTGATTATTAAATTAATTGTCATGATTTATCTAATATGAGTTACATATTAATTTTATTTATTTACAACTGTTGATTTAGTACTCAGTATAAACTCAAGTCAATATTATATCATAATTCTACAAAATAATTAAGCTCATTTCATTAAACTAAGTGATGGGTGTCAGTGACATTCATTATTAATGTACCTAATTATGAATTAATAACAATATATATATTCTCTAAAAATAAATGCAACTAGTCTACAGTTAAGTAGCTCATGATTAGTGTAACAACCTATACATAGATAAAATTAATATCCTATGGTTAGTTAGGGTTTGCATATTTTTATTCACAGCAAATATTTTAAGTTGCTGTTAGTCTGTCAAGTTTGATTATAATTTTAATTAATTTGATGTCAAATGTATAATCATCATGTGGCTTATGATCTTTCAGGCTCCTTCTGATTCCTAGTTCAGCTTTGTTGAACTGGAAAAGATATGTATATAAGACAATCAATTAACAAATTATGAGTTATATTATAAATAAGCAAGAAAGTGTTTGTTGTGGGAGGATTAATTAACAAGAGATTAGCCTGAAATCATAGGTAATTAAAACACATGCAAAAGGCGATTTACAAAGATTTAAATAAAATTTCTTCTGTGGGTTAGCATGTAAGAAAATTTAGTTCCCAAAAGGACGTGGTTTGGTAATATATGACTCATGATCTCATATTTAGGTCATGAGTTCGAATCAAGGGAGTGTGTTTCTTGTAAGTGTATGGGACAGTCGGAGGTTTTACCTGCTCCGCTTAAGCCCGTAAGATGAGGTTTGATGGAGGAGTTTTCAACGATTCCAAAAAAAAAAAAAAAATTATACGAAAATTTACAGATAATTTTTTTTTTAAATCTTTATAATGGAAAGGTGCCTAAAAAGTATGTTGGAACATATAACCTTTTGAAAGGTTACAATCTTAAATATGGAAGGATACATCTTTTGTAATATCTTTTAATTAAGTGTAATGTTTCATTTGAATTTGTTCAAAAATTCAAGATGAAAAACCCCATTTATTGCTAGATTGAAGATCGATGAAGAAGTACTTAAATAAATTCAAGAGTTGAAAAATATGACAAAGTAACAAATTAGAGAGTCAATAATGTAGAGAGAGTTTATTCAATTTTGGTTCAATGTTCTTTTAATTTAGAGTACTATTATTAAAAGAAGTGATTGTTATATTCTAAGAGACGACAACTACAAAACCATCAGCATCGGTGTGAGGTTAAATTCGTCTTAATGTCAAAGAATCCAATTCTCACATCAATCAAAATATACATTTAAGTGTCATTCAGAAAAAAAATGAGGTACTATATTTATTTATTTTGGTGTTTTTATTATTTTGAATAAATTTCTCAAAAATAATATGTTCAACAATTTTTCTAACAAAGCAAGAATTAGGTAAGCAAATGCATTTTTGAGAGTAATGAACTACTCATAGGTACGGAAAACGGTGGTGTAGTAAGAATATTGATTTAGTATGGGTTATAATTTATTTTTTTTTAAGTGATAAATATTATTCATTTTAACAGGGTAACATAAAATTATCTCATTAATAAACTAAATCTTTCATTAATTTACAAAATATATTTTAACACATTTTCGAATTGAGTGGGGCGAGTGCCTTCATTGACTTCTTAGTAGCTCTGATAATGACAGTTGACACAGACGGCTGTTCGATATCTTAAAATTGGGCCTAAAACAGATTCAAATTTTAAATGTAAAATATGAATTTTATTTCTTTAATCATTTATCGATAAAATCATATTTAAAAAACTCGTGTAAAGTCTCTAAAAATAGAGACAACTCTAGATCCCCCATGAAACTAACGAGGGACGCTATTGATGTTATGATAAGGGACCATATTGTGCATGAATCGTTATTTATGCTTCGGGCTTCATAAACAAATCTCTAATGGCCATGCAAGCTCTCATAATCCAAGAGACCTTGTAAGTTGTAATTATAACATATCATCTTCAGAAAAATAAATATAATTCTTTTATATCTTTGCATGCTTCAATAATGTAAATTTTACTTCTTGGTTACAAAATTTAAGTCTTTTTTATTTGAAACCGAAAAGTAAAAAAATAAAATCAAAATTTACTGGTTTATCTATTTTTGTCCGATTCCCCAATATTCAATAATTTTTTAAACTTGTAATTTATTCAGAATAAAATTATAACCGATTCCTGATTTAACCGGCATGTCCGGTCCAATTTTCATAAGATTGTGTGAAACCGCCAACTTAAGCAGCAAGTACTTTATCAGTTTATTGTATTACCACTGCTTTTGAAGTTGCGAACACTTGTAATTGTAAATAGTTTCAAAGTTTCAAAGTTTTTTTTTTATTTTATTTTATTATTTTATCTCTTCCCAACTAAACTGCCCATATAAATTTATTAATTTTCTAGGCAGATTTTTTTAATTTTTTTATAATACTTTTAGTTTCAAAAAATTTACCTCTATGATTTGTTGCCTCCTAAATTTCAACTAGCTTTGATTTGGTTTTAGTAGACTAACTCACTAACTTATACAAGCCTAGAAATTTATAAAATTTTAGGTATTACCCAATATGAAATTTATTGTTTCACATATGTTTTTGCCACTTTAGACCAGATTCTTAGAAACGTCTATCCTTTTTTTTTTTTTTTTTTTGAATATTTTATTATTTTATCATTACAAAAAAAAAAATCAAATATCTCTATCATTTTTTATAAATACTATATTTTTATATGACAGATCACCATCGACTAGGTCCTATAAGAGATGAGAATAAGATCGGTAAACGAATAGAACTAGAGTTAAAAACTAATAATTATATGAAGTTTTTATCCACTTACACCCTAAATTGAACCTAATATATATTTTATGCAGTATGTGTATCCTGACTAAGTGAGTCATCACTGGTTGAATGATACGTCTATATTATCTAATAATCTAATAATAATTTTTTTTAATCTTATACAAAATGCTGTCAAAGTCATTAAATTAATCCTTTTTCTGTTCATCAATCTTAATGAATGAAATCGAAATTGACAACTTGTGTTTATTTTGTTCGATAAATGAAAAACTTTATTGTACTATGTGAATCATCAATATTTGCAAAAAATATTAAAATGGGACCCAGCAGTTTAGTTTTTTTTTTTTTTTTTATTTTTTTTGTATTTTTAAGGCCATGGGCAGCGTTACTCCAAAGTTGAGGTTTCTTATGAGTTTTGTATTGAATTTTTATAAATTATGATTATTATAGATATCAAATATAATTTATATATATTTAGATTTTAATTATATATTATTATTAAAACACAAAACAAAAAATTATAAAAAATAATAAAATTCAGCTCAGAATCATATTATTCTCCCACGTACAAAATCCACCGATTGCAATTATTACTCAGTTTTATAAATCACAGATTCAGTGGCTCCAAAGATTTTGGTAGTGGGTTGAGTTGTAAAAATTGACCCACCAGGCACAATGCTGGCCTCTATTCAAATCACTTATCATCCAACAATGCTTCCCAGCTTTTATTAAACACATTAGCTTCATAGTCAAGATTGCAATAGCAAGCACTCATAATGTGCCCTCTTTTTACAATAATTATTATTTTTTTTTTTTTTTTGGAAATGTTAGAAATTCCGTCGCCAAATCACCCGATCTGGGCTTAAACGAAATATGTAAAATTCTCGGTTGTTCCATGCTCTTATAAGAAACACACCTTCTGAATTCGAACCCAGGACCTGAATGACATATCCTTAAAGCGTACTCATGCTTATGAAGTGAGAATTTTGCTTGAATGTTTATATATTTAGTCTATATATTATATTTTCAACCAATGTTAGATTATTCATTTTTAACACCCGACTCATCACATGTAAATCGGTATTTTTGTACGATTCTTTCCAAGTGGTAAGACGTATGGACTCACTTGTGAGTGAGTTAACTATGATAGCATATATAATGCTCATGAACTTAACTCATATTTAAAAATTAATTCATGAATTGAACTTTGTCTCAATCTTATATATATAGCCCAAAATCAGTTCGCAAATCGCAACCAATATATATGAAATTATATTCTCTTAACACCATACTTGTTGAAATTGTTGTAACATGTTATTTTTATTTAAAAAAATTATAATCATTATAGTGCTGAGCATTGTTTCAAATTGCTTCAAGTCAACTCATAGTTTAGTATTGCCTAAAACTTATATATTTAGCTTAAAATCAATTCTCGACCGACGTGGAATTATTTTCTTAATATAATACATGTCGAAAGTTTCATAAAATTTATAAGGTAAATGCATATTTAGAAATTAAATACTTTTTGATGTAGCTTTTACAAATTAGTCTCGTGTAATTTATTTATTCGAAATTTTCAAAATGTTTAGGTGTTGACAAAATTGGAATCCGATGGTTAAAATGGAACTCGTGATTCATGCACAAAAAGGACAAGAACCATGTTTGCTAATCACCCCAATTCAAGAAGGTTTTGAGACAAAATAAAAAATAATTAAAAGTTAAAAAAATAATTAAAAATAAAAATAAAGCATAATCTTTGTTTCTACAATTCCTGCCACCTTGTGTAACCAGCAAAATTTTCGAACAAATCAACTACCACATGGGCAGCCAATGACAAATTAGCTAGGTAGTATTAGTTTTTTTTTTTTTTTGAATTATTTTTTATCTTGTGCGTGAGATTAAAAATAATTAAAAAAATTTAGATGGATGTGCGAGTAAACTAAAAGAGACAGAGTTGAAAATAGAAAAAAGGGGAAAAAAATAAGACACTACTACAATAATAGGAATAGCCAACATTTTAAAAGAAATCGGTTTACCAATTAACCGATATTTGGTAAGTAAAATATATTAGTTTTATTTTAAATCGTTTTAAGGTAGCACATATCGATGATAATATGAAAGAAACAAGTCTAATGTAATTAACACAGGTATAATATATCTCCCCAAGTGTCACAATGAGGTAAAAAAATGGTGTTATCATTTGTTAAGGAACCGAGATTAGGAAAAGCTTAAGTTGAGAAAGAAAATAAAATCATAAAGAGAGACTTACATGCTCCGAGCTTAATTGGATAATTATTTAGGATATGTAGATTCATGATGACGTTAAATAATCAATCCAACCTAATGAGAAAAAGCTATTTCTTTTTTTTTTCTTTTTTTTTTCTTTTTTTTTTCTTTTTTAAATTCAGTTTTTGGTAACGTAATATACAAATTAAATGTGACTGAAAATCAAATGGTATAATAGAGAGCTTCGAACGAAAAATAAAATAAAGGATAATGACTTCCTCAATCTTATAAGTTATGTGATTTTTATAATTCAATTTTTTTAAAAAATATTAATATTTTAATCTTATAAGTGATTAAGTATTATCTCGTTAATCTTAATCTGTTAATACAAAAAAATATATATAATAGATGTGACCAATTTTAAGAATGTTTTAATCCGATAAGTTTTGTATTTTTTACAATTAAGTCCTAAAAAAATTTGTTACTAAATTGATACGTAATTAATCTGTACTAATTTCCATGAACTAATTAAGCTTCTAATTTTTTTCCCCTAATATCATGCTTTTCTCACGTGGTCATGAAGTGTGCAAGTTATAAAATTAGGACCTGGATTCGTTATTTAGCTAAGATTTGTACTATAATTTTTTTTTTATATATAAATTATGATTAGATAATAATTTATAAGTAATTGAAATTTAATCGTCCATTAATATATATACATGTATGATAGAAAATTATAAGGATGTAATACAAAAAAAAAAGATAAATTCATAAAATTATATAACCAGTGACTTTGATGCGAGTATTAATAACTTTTAGCATTACTTTATTAAACAAAAAACATTACTGTGAATTCTTTAAGACCCCCCAATGTTTTCCAAACTTTTATATATATATATATTATATATATATATAAATAGTAATAATTTAATATGCAACGTGGCACAATTATTATGTAGTATTGTTTGATAAATTCAAAGTCTCATAATTAACAAATCACAAAACTTTATAAAATTATATTACATGTATTATAGTTACTCATTGTCTTCGAGTGGCGTGATTTGGTGGTATAAGGTTCATGAATGTTCGAATACAGAGAGTGTGTTTCTTGTAATAATATGAGACAGTTGGAGGTTTTATCTGCTTCGCTTAAGTCCGAAAAAAGGGTGATTTGACGGCGGAATTTCTAACGATTCAAAAAAAAAGTATAGTTACTCATTATATAATCGGCGGAAGATACGTTGTCGATCATTGGATAATTTTTATTATCATGATTAAATTAGATCTTAGAAAATTTTGAAATAATTTCTTATAGTGATGCTATTGTAGTCTTTTAAGGGGGAGACTTTGGGAGAAATATTTAATGAATGACCCCAATTATATTTCTTTAATTTTATTACCCACCAATGGAAAAATATTATAAAGAAGTAACAAAAAGGAAGCTAAAAAAAGAAGAAACCCTCCTTACATAATAAGCACTTTCACTTTATTTAAACTCCTTTACTTATCCAAAAACCATAATATCATAAAACAAGTTGCTCCAATAAATACATGAGAAAACTTTTTGGAACTATGAGACCCACAAGGCCACAAATTTGACCTTTTTTATTCCCACTTAGTACAAATTTTATCTTTGGCCTTGCATTAATGAATGACTAAATTCCCTTGGTGTCATCATTATGATTTAACAATTTTACTGTATAGTTCTTTGATTAATATAAAACAAAAATATTCCTTCTTTATATCAATGAATGGTCATGCTGATGCATGAGAATATAATGATTATTTTTTCAACTTTTTTTGTTAAAAAAAAAAAAAATGTATTTAGAAGCTAAGTGGTGGTGTGGCCATTCACATTGTGGGTTATGTGAGTGAGAATTTGGGACCCTCCAATGATGCCTGAAGAAATTGATAAGATTGAAATGGCATTGCATGTATGGATTTATTTTATATGTGTCAAGTGTGATTCTCGTATGATAAGAAAGTGTGAGATTATTCAGTCATTGTGTTTAGAAAGAAGTTGTAAAATTCTTTATAATATAGTGAAATATTTCTATATTTGTCCGTGAATGTTTACCTCACATTGAGGGTTTTACCACGTTAAATCTGTATCTTATTGTTTTATTTTATTATTAATATTTATGGTAGCTTAAGTCTCTTAATCATTATTGTATTGTTATATGATAGGCAATGCCTCATGAACTGACAATTATTCTCAATTTCACTTTATTTGTGTGTCAGCTTCAGCCCACGATACCCTAATATTAAGTGTGTGAAATGATTAAATTCTTTCATGCTCTTATTGTATGATTTTGAAAATGAAAAAAATAATAATAATAAATAAAAATGCTTTTGTCTCTTTTAAAAGAGATCAATGTTTTCCAATTATAATACTTTTGACATTTAACTTGCTTATTGTTTAATTGTTGTTATACATTAGAGAGCATTATTTTTTGTTGAAAATTGACTCACATGACATGATCAGAAGTGGATGCATTTGGAATAATTCTAAAATTTAGCCTAAAATTAGGATTTGATATCGTATAATATAATTTTAATAATTTTGTTATCATATATTAAGACATAAAATTACCCAAAACTCAAGGGAACTCGGGACCCTTCATGATATATAACATTTTGGATCATATGTTAAAGAATAAGCATTTAATTAAGTAGTATTAGTTAATTATCATTTACTTAGTTGTTCTATTAAGTATTAAGTCATCAACTAAGATATTGACACTATATATTTCATATATATGGGATGATGGGGAATAGCTAATTATTTCACATGTATTAATTAATTATCCACTTAGACTAGTCTATCATCTAATAAATTTACTATTTATCCTTTAAAAATCATTTATTATTTGTCAATAACTATATGTTAAATGATGCTATTTAGCTTGGTTCATGTTTTATTCAATATATATATCATTCAATGTAACAAACTAAAATCTAATGTTGAACCATAAAATGTCCAAAAGTATTCTTACATGTATATAGATAATCGATTATTTTTGACATATTCGAAATCTATCAGAAATGGTATCCGAACAAAATCATTTATTTATTATTTGCTTTATTATATATTTTTTTTTGGTTGGATATAAGGCATCTGACATCCGAAATACTAAAAAGCATAACTGAATGATATCAATGTTGATTATTTAATTTACAATCAAAACCTAACGACCATTCATTAAATTAACTTCGAATATCAGATAGTTTTTCGATTAGATAATATCAATTATTCAATAACAGATGACATTACTTGAGATCAAGACTCAAGAAAATACTTATCCGTACTTACCTACCCAGTTAAATAGAGTTATTGAACAAAAAGAATTCAAAGGATAAGAAATATCTGGACAGAAATCATGCAACTTAATTGCAAATTGAAATTGAAATATATATATAGTTCAAAGTTCAAACTTGTACAGATTATGTAATCTGAACATTAAAACCTGAAAGCAAGATGATATCGAAACCCAAATTATTCCAATCAATAATGAAACGTTATGCTTACTCTCAAATTTATTGCAGAAATATCCTGGTAAGTAGCCATTTATGGCTTTGATTGATGTACTGCTGGGGACCAATACGACACAGTTTGGTGCTAATAATTTATATCTCTAGCGGGCCACTTGATCCATATCTTTTTTTTTTTTTTCTTTTGGGGTCCCATTTCAATTAGCAATGGGTTCTTCTTCTTCTTCAATCCGGCATAACTACATTATCTCGAAATCCATATCGGACATATTGAAATTGAAAAAATGGTCATCAAATTTAAAATATGAGACGTTGAATTTGAAATATGTATTAATTTCAAATTCAATGATTCGGATTTCGGTTTTAATACTTTCGATATGGATATGAATGAGTGATCCTCTTATCCGAACTATTTTTCTCTTTATTCGACTGGTCATTTATCATCAATTATGAAAGAGTATAATAATATTCTTTTCTGAGGTGCAAAGTAAGCTTTGGATCCTAAATCCCTCACCTATATTTCCTAAACATAACCCTTTTATTAATGCATGACTCAACACTTGATAATGATTTACCCCATTGTCCAATAAAAGTGTTATATTGCAATCATATAGAAGAAAATAATTTATAAAATACGAACGTTTGCATCTCAAAATTTTCATGCTTATGGATGACAATGGATCAGATATGGTATAAGAATGTCAATATTCATATCCGTCTCGTTTAATTATCGAGTATGCAAATTAACCCACCTCTAACATATCAAATCACGTGGATTCTCGTGTAGGTCCTCATTCACATAGAGATTTTACCTCTATTTAAACAGTAATACATATATAGAAAATTATCTTATTATCCGCTTATAATATACCAAGACCCTATCCGCACTAACATTTTTTATCATCCCTAATTATATAAAATGACCTCGATATTATTATATCATCCGTCGAAATTAATTTGCTAGATAGTTGAGATCAAAGAGTTAGTTGAGATCAAAATGTACTTCCAATTTTAAAATCGACAGACTTAGTGAATATTAGAAGAATAATGCTACGCATATAAAGTTTATATACAAGTTTAGTGAATATTAGAAGAATAATTGCAAATTAGAATCAGTTGTATAGTTTGAAAAGAATACATATAGATTGAAAATGCCATAAATAAAAATAAAAACCTAATTAATTGTAATAACTAAGTTTCCATAATCAGTCATTATATAGAATGAAGTCAATTAGGAAGATGAGGAAATGAATGCTAACCATTCAGTGATCACTATTTGATTGGCCAACGAGCAAGAACTCGACCCCATAAAGAACCATTAGTCATTAGACGATTTAGGTTCTTGGGACCAAAAAATTAATAAAATATGGTCCTACAATATGCAAATGAATTGAGAATTATTTGGATAATAAATGACTAATCCAAATCAATATAGTCAATTAATCAATCAATATAATATATAAAAACTGAAAAAATTGATGCTCTCTCCTGCATCCTAAAAAAAATAATTATAAATCCTGAGTTGTTTTTGTTTTTGTTTTTGTTTTTTTTGCCTGAGTTGATATAAAAGGTGGTAATAGGCCGGGTCCGAGCCCGGCAAGGAAAATAAAAGCACGGCATACCCTTTTTTTAAAAAAAAATTAAAAAAATATAAAAATATACAAATACAAAATACATTCACACTATATATAAAGATAATTCACAAATACATTAAAAATTTCATCAATAAATTAACAATCAAAATACTACAAACATATTAAAGTACGTATATATTTTTTTGTTTAAGCCCAAACTGAACCGGATCCGGGCTTTTAAATCTAAGGTCCGGATCGAAATTTTTTTTTATCCCGAATAAATCGATCCAGACCTAACCGGACCCAGATTTTTCTACCAATCTCTAATTGATAGTTGATACCACCTCATTATCTTCCCTTTTAAGTGGTCAAAGCATTAAGTCACTCATCAAGTCATCTCAAAACTCAAAAGAACAAAAGTTAGGGGTAATTACGAAATTTTAGGTTAAGTGGGGAATGTGAATGCTCACCATGCCGACAAATCCCGTTTGAACGGGGCAACGTGGGATTATTTGTAAGGAATATGTGTAACACTTTTTTCAGTTTTCCCCCCTTTTGCATTTTTTGCACTTAGTATGGGGTGGGTGAGATTTCATCATTTGATAAACCACAAAACGATTGTGCATTGGTGGCTCCACACCCATCGTATCCTCTACTATAGTAATTTGTTTTTGATTAATTTTTAATTTATAATTACCCAATTTCTAAGGACGGTCCTAAGTTTCTCAAAATTTTGAGGGGTCTCATATGAGATGTTACAATGAGATAACCATCGAAAAATGATAAAATAATATAAAAATCATAATATGTACTAAATCAAAAATTTTAAGATTTGAGCTCGAGTAAAATTTTAGGGACCCAACCAACCGCATATGTCAACTCTATCAATTTCTTACCTATAATCTAAGTAATCAATTTAAGTTATTAAAATTATAATCAGAAATTTGGGTGAACCAACTTTGGTAATCACAAAGGAGTTAGGTCAGTGTGACGAGTAATTCATTGGTGCAACGGAGGCACGAGTGATGTGGTATCACCAATAAATTAGTAAATGAGATATATGATTTAATATCAATCTTTTTAGTTGTTTTTTAATATTTTAGCACGCGTGTCAATATATTATTGGATTGTTGTACGGATGACGTGATACCTCCGTTGTATAGTAGATTTTCTCCGGTGCGACACTTACTAATGTACTTGTTTAATAAGTCATCCTAAATTGAGTTTGTGAGTACAACCTTCAGGTGAATTACTTACAAGTAATAATCTAGTAACAAAATATGATAGCTAACATGTATCGATATAGCATACAAGTACACGACATAAAATATAGTAAACACACATTACAAAGATATCAAGACAATGAGAAAGTAAAATGTAACAATTAATATAAAAAAAAAAATCAATTCAATTCAATCCAATTCATATTATATGATATTAATGGCAAGGATGTACACAACATTATAAGGAATATCAACATGTTAGGTGCCCGACACGTTCACTAATTAGTATGAAAATTGAATCTGTACCATACTTTAATGTATCGGGTTTTCATGGACCTCACCTCATTCACAAAAGGATTTTTTATCTTACTAACATGAAGATTTCAATATCTATACCCTACATGTCCAACTAATAAATATAAAAGATTATACTTATATTGATGCTAACATATCAAATCCTACGGGGTCCCATCTCACGAGGAATTTTATCATCCATAAACTTTACCTTTAAAATGTGGATGACATGTCGTTTTAAGGTAACCTAGGCTTCTTAAGAAAAGCTAGTTTAAGGAGTAGGGAAAGTAATTAATAAAAGCAGTGAAAGAATAAATAAATAAGCTGTCACCGTGAGATATGGGTGGGACCGACGGCCAATAATGGGTCACACGCGAGAGCCGTAAGGAAAGCTTCTTATCATGACCCGGCGCGAAGTTGGGTCATTAGCTTCATTTCGCGCGTGTTTCCTTTGAAAAACGTATGAAATATTTTTGGCGGCGCCGGGGCCCATAATGGCTCGGCTTTGAGTCGAAAAGTTACATTTTACGTGGCTGTGCCGATTTAAAAAAACTTTTGGGCCTCCATTTTCTCTTATTTGTCGGGTTTTACGGCCCACGATAAAAAAAAATCCATTTGTATCTTTCATTTGGCAATGTTTTTCTCACGCGCTAAAATTATAATATTTCTTACCCACAAAATTATCCGATCTAAATTTAAGCGGAACATGTACAATTCAAATGCACCCAATAAACTCAAACCTAGAACTGAACAACCAAATTATAAGCATTTTGCCACCAAATCACATCTATTGGTAGACTCGATCACCAGTCTGGTGGAATCGAGAATCGGAACCGAATCGTTCGGTTACAGTTCCCTTTTATTTTTTATTTTTTAAAAAGAGAAAATAATTATTAAAAAATTTTGTAATGAGATATTATTACCAAATAAATATAATAAAAAATTATTTATTTGAATTTTATTATATTAAATTAAAAACTTAAATTAAAAAAAATAGCTTGAAAATTAAAAAAAATATTTATATTTTATTGGAATCGAATGGTTCGATTGGAACCGTCTGATTCCAACGATTTAGCTAGGGTGAGACTCCTAACCGAACCGTATGGAATTAGAATGAACCGAAACAATTTGGTTCCTTCCGATTCGATTCCGGTACGGTTTTGATTCCAAACCCAAACCGTATCCGGGTCTATCTATTGAGATAAAATATTATTTTATCGCTTACACACACAGTTTTTTTAAAATTGGGTAGGGTGTAGTACACGCGAGGACAAGCAAGTGGGATTGGGTTTAATGCCGTGGATTTTGGGGGACAGGGAGGGGTTTAATGAAGCCTCGATTGATTAAAACAGGGATTTAATATTGATTTTTGATATTAAAGAATTTGGAAAAATTACAAAGAAAGGAATTAATTGGGAAATAAAATTTATGGAATTATATTATTGACTGAGATTTGGATCTGAGCTTAGGCAAGCATTTTCTTGAAAGCATATGACAATGATGAAAATTGAAATAGTGGGAAACAAGTTCTGAGATAGAAATTAAATGCGGCTGTCCTGTATCCCAACATTAATCTATTTACCCATGTTCTATCTCCTTATTTGGGAAATTGTAAAAAAAAAAATTTTATATTGATATAATATTTTTATATTCGCTGATTAGTCGGATTCGAGATTGTTGGATACGAATATTGATATTTTCGTATCATATTTTATCTTTATTTACTATAATACTCTTATAATATGAAGTCAGATTTTAACCATGAAATAATATTCACTAATCTCAAATAACAACTTCCCAAAAAAAAAAATCAATTTATTTTGGGCTCTATAATCAATTGCACCACAATAAATTTGATCTAAGCAAGTCCCACCAAACTTCTAGCTGTAAGGGTTGGGAATAATTTGACATAAATGTACAAATTATGTTATATATCGAGAAAGCATAATAATTCAAGACCCAGATGTTATTATAATCTCACATAATTAATGTTAATTATCTTTTGATTTTGATTATATTAATCAATTGGTATTAACTTTTAAGTGGGTAAATTTAAAATTGATCACATCCTTGAAGCATATTTTTTGTGCTATATATATAAAGTAAGGTCCATGGTTTGGTTCAGTCCTTAGTGACTACTGACTAGAACAACGCCTCATTCGCTTAGATCTCTAATAATAAATTTTCTCACCAACCAAACAGAAACTCAAGAATCGAATCCCAAGTGGAATACAGTGAATTGGGAGTTTGGTCACTTCCGTTCTGTCAATCAAACTCAATACACATTCACTCGCTTTCACCTTTTTAAAAACAAAGTGACTGAGCAAGGAATTTCAAAGGGTCTTCTTTTTTTGTTTGAATAAGAGCCAAAAGGGTCCTTTTTTTTTTATAACTTCTTCTTCTTCTTCAACCTCTGCAAGATCATTGAATTGGGCTGATAAATTTCCCAGCTTTTAAGGTTCCCACAGCCGTCTTTGGTTTCGGCGCTGCTGCCGCTGCCGCAGCCTTTTCAATTAGTGCCACATTAAAGTTGGTGCTTTTTATTTAATAGCTAGAGATTTTGCAATTATTATCATCATACCATTTAAGGCCTGTCTGCGTCTCTCCTGCAAGCAAACTAAAACTCGTGAAATGGAAAATTCTTGAACTTACCTTTGCTTGTTTCTGCTTTTGATTTTTCTTTAACTCATATATAAGAGAAACCCATTTGGGCTTTGTTTCTTCTTCAAGCTTTACAAGAAAGAGACCTATTCAATAAGGTTTGTAATTTTTGGATCTGGGTTTGGTCTGTTATTGGCTTTCGTTTTCTTGATTGTAGTTTTTTTTTGTCTCATTGGGTGTCTTTTAGAGAAAAAATCAAAGACAATGTTGCCTCAGAAGCAAGCAGAAGAAGCAATAGTCTCCAACTTTAGTGAGACTGAACATGAAGGAGGCAAAGAAGAAGAGAGAGAAGATGAACAACAACACTCCATGCTTAGCATGAAGAGCTTCCTTTGGCATGGTGGTTCTGTTTGGGATGCCTGGTTCAGTTGTGCTTCCAATCAAGTAACCCCCCCCGAAGTCAAAAAAAAAAAAAAAAACTAACTCTTGTTTTCATTTCTTGAAATGGAAAATGAACAATCTTTTTTCATGCTTACAGGTTGCTCAAGTTCTCTTGACTCTGCCATATTCATTCTCTCAAATGGGGATACTTTCTGGCATTTTGCTTCAAATGTTCTATGGATTCATTGGAAGCTGGACTGCTTATCTCATCAGTGTACTCTACATAGAGTACAGAAGCAGAAAGGAGAAAGAGAACGTTAGCTTCAAGAATCATGTCATCCAGGTCAATTTTTTTTTTCCTTCCTTTTTTGGGGGCCTTAATGCTTATGATCAGAAATCACCATCACCACCACTTGCAGCTGATCCAAATATCAAGAACCCTAGTAATATCTATGATTAGATAACAGTTTCAAATTCCCTTTAAAAACTGTTTTGGAACTTGGATTTTGCAGTGGTTTGAAGTTCTTGATGGGTTACTTGGTCCATATTGGAAAGCTCTGGGACTTGCCTTTAACTGTACCTTCCTCTTATTTGGATCTGTCATTCAACTGATAGCTTGTGCAAGGTAACTTCTTTCTTTCTTTCTTTACTCAAACTAGCAAAAATAACGACTGTAACTATTGAGGGTTACTTACGTCATCACTCGCACATAAATGTGGCCATCATATAAAATTAAAATTAATGCCGGCGTGATATGATGGCGTAGGACTTAGGATATCACCTTGAAATCATAAGTTCGAATTCTCCTGAGATTGTGTTTCTTTTAAGAACAAGGACGATCAGAGGTTTTACTTGTTCTGTTTAAGTCCGGAAGAGTTGTTTTAATTTGCCGGAGATTTACAGTTTAATATCATTCACTTGGATTTAAATCTGGAATCATCTTCTCTCAGTAACATTTACTACATCAACGACCGTTTGGATAAAAGAACATGGACATATATTTTTGGAGCTTGCTGTGCCACAACAGTCTTTATTCCTTCATTCCACAACTACCGTATTTGGTCATTTCTTGGTCTCGGCATGACCACTTACACTGCCTGGTACTTGACCATTGCTGCTATTGTTCATGGCCAGGTAATTACTAATTACAGTCACTAATCAACTACTAATTCAAGATTATTATTATTATTATTATTAGTTATAATTAATTACAGTGAGTGAGTACTTTCATTGTGAAGGTTGAAGATGTGTCACACACAGCACCAACAAAGCTAATGCTTTACTTCACTGGAGCCACTAACATACTCTATACATTTGGTGGTCACGCTGTCACAGTGTATGTTTTCTTATTATTGATTTTTTTTCCTATTTTTTTCACTTAAAAGTTAGTAATATTAATAATAATTAATTTTTTTACTTCTCTTGTTCTTGCAATTGTTTATCCTCGACTTCGTTTCTCTTTGCAGCTTTTGCCTGCTCTCTTGGGGCTCGAGCCCCATCCAAACTTTTTTCTCTTGTTTGCTTTGCTACAACGTTTTTTTTTTTCCCACCCATTTTTCTAGGAAAATTATACAGGAGATTATTAGTGTATATGGGTGTGAGAAAATCTCAAATTTCGATCGGGATTTGAGTTTTCAAATTATTTGAGGTACATGATTTGTAAAGATTTTTCTTTCTATCAAAAAAATAGTTCGGACTTGGGGATTATTTATTATCCCGAATAAAAATCGAGTTGAGATTCAAGATCTAGAACTATCCTATCGGAATTCAGTACGATTTTTTCATCCTAAATCGATGGGAATTTTAGGACATTTTGGTTGGTCTACCCTTTTCCTCCCTGATTTTATGTGAATTCAACTAAGTAATTGTGAGAATGAAAAATAATGCTGCAGGGAAATCATGCACGCTATGTGGAAGCCACAGAAGTTCAAGTACATATACCTCTACGCCACATTGTATGTTTTCACACTAACGATTCCGTCCGCTACCGCCGTTTACTGGGCATTCGGCGACCAGCTGCTCAACCACTCCAACGCCTTTTCTCTCCTCCCCAAGAATAGATGGCGTGATGCTGCCGTTATCTTAATGCTAATTCACCAGGTCAATAATTACCATACAAGAACTTTACGAATTTGCCCTTGTTACAGTAACATATTTACTGAAAATTTTTACTTTTTTTTTTTTGGACCTTGTTTGTTAATGCAGTTTATCACATTTGGGTTTGCTTGCACGCCATTGTACTTTGTGTGGGAGAAGGTGATTGGGATGCATGACACAAAAAGCATATGCTTAAGGGCACTTGCTAGACTTCCTGTGGTGATTCCAATTTGGTTTTTGGCCATAATCTTCCCTTTCTTTGGTCCTATTAACTCAGCAGTTGGGGCTCTTCTTGTTACCTTCACAGTCTACATCATCCCTTGTTTAGCCCATATGCTCACCTACAGAAAATCCTCTGCTCGCCAGGTAAAATTTTGTGGTTTTCTTATAGTGTTGTCCATCGGTTAGAGAATTCATGTCTCGATTGTGGCTTTAGGATGAAAAAATCATTTCGAACATCAAATCTAATGGTTTAGAATTCCGAATCTCATATTAAAATTCGGGATTGTATTCTAGACATGACAATCTATTAGGAATTCCGACATGTCCTAATTATAGGTTTAAAACGAAAAATTCCTATTGATTATGAATTTGGGGTTAAAAAATGTCCCAAAATTTCGACCAAGCATTTTAGGATCTCGAATCGAGATCAATATTCAGGAATTTTAGGCAAAAAAAATAAATCAAAATTTGAGACAATTTTATCATAAATTCTGTATCAAATGGTACATGATTATCATATGATATGTTAAGGGTGTTTTTGTCAATGAATTTTTTAGTGGGCATCCCGGGACTGATGGGGATTCCCCACAGAGGCCCCAATGACAGTGTCCCCCAATTGAGTGGAGAGAGAAAAAAGGCCCCTAAAAAAAAGTTAGTAGCAGCAGGTGTACAAATAGCATTTAAGGCTTTAGATTTGGAAATATTACGTGAAGAATAGAGAGAGATAGGTGGCTTGTCCTTTTCATTTAGTTATATTCTACAGTTGGCTTGTTGCAACTCTGTCTTGTAATAAGATTTAGCACTTTCACTTCACCCACTTTCCCTCTTTTCTTTTAAACAGGATGATATTATTATTCGAATTCTGGTGACTTCATATGCTTAAGATCAGATTCTACTATTTAGATATTATTTGTTTTCCCCACTAATCTAATAACTTGGTTCATTCTCCTCACGATTTTGTTAATCGAATTCGGTTGACTTGACTTTTATAAGGTCAGACCCAACTAATTAGATTTTTTATCCGTTTTAGAAGCTTTTCAAATCGTCAGTCCAACAACCTAGTCTGTGCTCATTTCCGAAGCCTTAACCCAAAACACGTCTAACTAGTTGAGATTGAGAGATTCTCTTAATTACAACCACATCATCAAACTATTTCTCCAACAATATAGGATATTACAATTCACACTCTCTTGCAGCCCAATGTTGTTCTCGTTACGTACGTTGGTTAGTTACGTTGGTTCTGATATCAATTATAAGATTAGGTCCGAGTATTTTTGAAGCCTGTCAGCCCAACAGTTTGGTCCACCCTCTTCACGGTTTTGTTCCGGGCAAAGGTGGCTTTATACTTAAATTGAAAACTTAGCCCCTTTTATTGGCTAACACATATGGGTTTTGTCATTTTTTGTGTTGGTTTTGCAGAATGCAGCAGAGAAGCCACCATTCTTTTTACCAAGCTGGACAGCAATGTATGCATTCAACACATTTATAGTTGTGTGGGTGCTTGTGGTTGGATTTGGGTTCGGTGGCTGGGCAAGCATGACCAATTTTGTGAACCAAGTTGACACATTTGGGCTCTTTGCTAAGTGCTATCAATGCAAGCCTCCCCCATCACCACCACCAGCAGCAGCATCCCATCACTGAACCTCAAATCAAATCAAATCAAAACTCCTACATAATTTGCTCAGTATTTTGTATCATACAATAGGGAGATAGCAATAGCTCCCTTATATGTGATGTGTGCTGGATTTTTCTTTTTCTTTTTCTTTTTCTTTTTTTGGGTTTAAATGATTAGTTGATTAAATAGTGTGTTGAATTTGATGATTCCTTTGCTATCAAAGCATGGCTAATTAAATCATAATTTATATATATAACTTAGTTTTTTTTTTTTTTCTAGGTAATGTGGTATTAGAATTTTTCATTGGAATATTATAAAATAAGGTTATTATCATTTCATTATTTATAAATTGATAAATAACAAATTGGTATAATAAGTATTGAGGTATAATATTTTACTATTATATCTTTATAAAAATTATATTTTACTACAAGACGTTACATTTTATTACTGTATCTTTATAAAATTTTACATTTTATTATTATATTTTTACAAAAATTATATTATGCTATTAGTAAAATATTAAACATCAATACTTATAGTAAAATGTTATTTCTTATAATAAAATATAAGGTACTGATAGTAAAATATAATTTTATAAAATGTTACATCAGAATACTTATTGGATCTACTTATTATATCTTAAATTCTAAATTAGTAAATTGATAATAATCCTATAAAATATTGCTGCCCTTGGTGTTATAGCTTGCAATGTTTATAAGCTTATAATAAAAATAGAACCAAACGTTATGGTCCTCTCGCTTAATTTTTCATTTTTAATCTGACACGCGGCATGATCTAGAGGCGCTGTGGACATATATATATATTTTTTTTGATTACAATACAAATTTACAGATATATAATCTGAAATCTACTGAAAATCTACTGGAATATGAAATACAAACATTGAAGTACATCCAGAATTCTACGTCTACTAGAGACAAAACATCAACTCCCACTCAAATATGGGGAGAATTCTACCACTCTCAGATTGAGAGAAATTATTTTGACTCCCTGCACTGCAGGGAGTCGAAACAAGTCCACCACTAGGCCAAGAGCCCAGTGGCCGCTGTGGACATATTTTAAATGGCATCTTTTGACCTTATATTAGATTCTGCTTAAGTCTCATTATCTATAAAAATATGAATATATAAATAAATATATTGTGAATAGTAGAGATAGTAAATTTAAACATCTCTTGTAAAATATGAGCAACACCAAAACTTTCTAGAGTCCAAACCTCCAATTCTCCTATGTGCTGCCTCCTCTGTTTTGACCTTCCTTTAAAGGGTTGTTGGGTAATAAGTGCATAATGCCCACTCAAATTGTAATTTAAGGTGAGAAATAATTCCTCATCGATAACAAATTGTTATCCATCAAGCGAGGGAAATACTATAAAAAAAAATGGAAAGATTATCTTTCTACTCTTGCAAGAACTGACTAACATGATTAACTACTTCACTAATCTTTATAATTAACTATCTTTACTGTATAAGATCTATCTCGTTATGAAAAACCTAAATTGAGTATTCATTTCCCCCTTTTCCCTATTAGGATTGGAAATCATGTATTTTAAATATCAATATGATTGTGTTATTGTTCTGAAATAATGTAAAAGGAAATGCTTCAAATCATTTCTATTTGACTCGGACTTGTTCTAAAAAAGCCGAAGCATTAGGATTGTTAAATATATCAAAAATTTATTATGGGAAATCATATTTTTATACTCAATAAATATATTTATCCAATTTTAGATTTCGTTTGAGATTGTAATAAATGTGTAGAATTATGTAACAATCATAAAGGTGGCCCCACATTTGACATTTCCACATGGGTTGCACGTTACTCATGCGTTTATCACGTGCCACTCTATACTGGAAAATATATTCATGAACCTGGTTTCATACTTAATCCAACCTACGAATGATTATTTAGTGTCCCCATTTGACAGTGGTGACTGTGACTGATGAGTTAATGAAAGTTTTGCTTGGAGCTAATTGAATTAATTATTTAATTAACAAATAATTAATCTTAAGAGGAATCGAAGTAAGATTATTTGCCTAATCACTTGGAGTTTGGTGGTCAAAACTTCAAAATCAAAAGGAATCGAACTAAGATGATTTGCTTAATCACGTACTATTATGAGGACACGAAGTACTAATTCCAGAAATTAATCAAAGTACATGTAAGCTGACCCATACATCCCGATTATAAAAAAATAAAAAATATTTGTGTTTTGACAAGACATGATTATTTTCACCGTTAGGCCGGTAAATTTTTTTCAAACTAATCTGATTTGGATCGTCTCAGATTAAATCTTTAATTTTTTTTTTAATCCTTGTAACTTAAAATTTCATCATTTCACACAAGTTTATTTACATAAATTGTTCTCTTAATACAATTATTTTTGCCATTATAAGATTTAATTAGTCCTTATATTTTATTTATATAGTATGAGGTATGTTAGTGTGTGAGTGAGTCTATATGTAATGTTTTTTAAGAAGATGACACGTCATTATCAACTCTTGCATGCTTCATGATACTTTTTTTTTTTGAAGATAGGAAAATTATATTAGAAAAACCAGCATTACAAAATACATCTGATGCATGAGGGAAAATTCTCCTGCCAAAAGCCCGATACAAGAGCATTACAGGCTAAACTTAGCTAAATTATGCGCGAACTCGTTACAAGATCTTGAACTGAAGTGGAACTTGACCATGTTCAAGGATCGAGAAACAGCATGAACATCATCAATAACCCACACAATTTCCTTAAGGCTATTCCCCTTACCAAGGACAAGATTCACCACATTTAACGCGTCTGATTCCATAATGATAGGGGTTGAAAGTTTTGCTTCCATAACTTGTTGCAGACCGAAATAAATGGCCCTAGCTTCTGCTTCTTCCACATCTCCATTTGAGAAGATAACCTTTGTAGCAACTGCAATCACCGATTGGTTGTGGTCTTGTATGATTACGCCTAAACTTGCCTTCGTCCTATCTCCGCTAAGAGCTGCGTCGACATTAACTTTCAACCATTCTTTAGGAGGAGGGGTCCAAATTTTTGCAGGTCTATCATGTGCGTGAGGCATCACATTCATGCTTCATGATACTTAGCTTCGTGAAATACACTTTAAAAGTTTTCTTATACATTACAATTTCCCAGAACCATATATTATTATATCAAAGCACATCTCTTGTTTTTTTTTTTAAAATCAGAAAATACATACTTAAACTAATATCTTACTCTTAGTTAAATAAAATAATTAACACCCAAATAACTTTCTCCATAAGGCAAGTGTTCATAATTTAATACAAATCCATCCATGTTGATAAAGATGCTTTCAATTTCCATTACAAGAAACTGGAGCCTAAGATTCAGTGCCACCATTATTCAAACCAGCAAGAAACTGCAGAAACATGTTCTTACTTTTATTTTTTTGCCATTTTTGGATATAAATTAAGAGTGATTAAGCTTGTAATCTAAGCATAATAGAGAGGAAGGAACTAGGAAGTGCTTTTCAGTTTACTTAGAAGAAGATGCATGTGCATATGTGAAGATCCAAAGACATGTTAGTGGTAATAATTCTTATATATAGATCTAAATCTTGTCTTTGAACTTCAGTTACATCAACTTTTGTTTCAAGATTATGTAATAACTACAAAGTTATTCTCTCACGTGCCATGAACCTAACCTATTATTTATTTAGTATCAGCCAAATTTGATTTTTATAAAAAAATATATTAAATATTCTGTATTTTAATGGGGATAAATCAAAATTCTCGTATTAATGAACCTAACCTATTATTTTTTTTCCTTAATTTATATTATTGTTCCAACAATAGTGAAAGTAGATGAATGAGTGTATTTACCACTTCAACTTGTAGTCCAATGCTATCCATGCTCTCCATAATTGTTGAAGGCAGTGATATGGGTAGATCATTTATTTAGTATCAGCAAAATTTGTTCTTTATAAAAAAATATTAAATGTTCTATATTTTAACGGGGATAAATCAAAATTCTCGTAATAATAAATCAGATTTTTTTTTATTAATTTATAAGACATGTTTTAATAAATTTTTGTTGCCCTAACTCACCTCTATGCCGCACTTCCATTGATTGAGAGCATGAGTTCAAATCTTCATATGCTCAAAAATTCCATTATCCTATGAAAATATGGATATCTTTCGAGGTAGTGGGAATAATCTATCATGAAATACGGGAGTAGATTTTCGGACCCATTCTCGACAAACATCTGAGTTGTATTACAAATATAACTATCACGTACTACAAATATATATATCTAGTATATCCCATTAGATTTCAGATTTTCTTGATTGTACTATATATATATATCTATCTATCTAATATATCCTAATACATTTTAGATTGTAGATATATCTATAGAATGTAAAAATAATATTTTAAAAGAACGAGTGTATTTTAATTATGGGCCATGCTCTGTTGGTCCATCAATGTGGGCTCAGTTTATTTTGCAATGGGTTTTCTAATCCTTTGGGCCGTTTTTATCCTATCAATTTTGAAATTGAAGTTATGAAATGAACCATAGATTTAGTCACAACTAATGTATTCTCATTTTGTATTTAATCTCATGGCTCATATTTTAAGCTCAAGGAAATTTTTTTTTTTTTTTTTGGAAACGATGGAAACCCCGCCACCAAACCACCCATTCTGGGCCGCGGCGCAGGTAAAATCACCGGTTGTCCCAGGCTCTTACAAGAAGTGCACCCTCTAGATTCGAACCCAGAACCTCAAGGTGAGATCATGGACCCTACACCACCAAGCCACACCCCTTGGGGACTTAAGCTCAGGATATGCTTACGAGTTCTTGGAAGAAATTAAAAGAACCAATTTCATTTAGATTTATGACTAGTAATGGATTTTGAAGGTTTCTTATTACATTATTTCTCTTCTCTCTACTTTCAATAGCCTTCTTATATTAAATTTTCTACAATGTTAATGTAGAATTTCTCAAACTTCTCAACCAAATCACAAAATTTCTTTACTATCAATATTAGTTTTACTACATTTTTTTTTTCATAAATTGAATTTGAATTATAGATTTACAATTGCATATCAATATGTGGAGAAAATATTGCAAATAAAGAGATGCATTAAGCAAATTAATTACTTTTGGTCAAGTCAAAGCTTGAATGAAAAACAAAATAAATTGACCAAAGATGATCAAACAAATATTAAGGAGGAGTGGAGGACAAATGTTGCAATTTTTTTTTTCAAAAACACTTGTCTATAATTCAATTAATACAAACAACAAGGACTTAAAAAAAAAAAGTTACGCTGTTGAGAGTGGGATTTGAACCCACGCCCTTTCGGACCAGAACCTTAATCTGGCGCCTTAGACCAACTCGGCCATCTCAACGGTTGGTGTAAAATTGTTTCTGTAATTAAATAACAATTATAAAGACTCTTTTAATATTTAATACTTAATAGCATCATCTTCATCTATATAAAAGTTGTGTTTTTAGGATTTTTATTTATTTTAATGCACCACGTAACAACTCTATTATTATTTTCAATCACACCGTATGACAGTTTAGAATAATTACACACGACATCTAAAATCTATTATATTTGTTTATACTTAAAATCTATATTTTTTTAGGATAATAAAATATTACAATGATATAAATATGCGGTCATTTCGGCTCGATTAATAAAACTTAGAAAATCATAAGACTCGATCTTAATTAGGACGAAACCTAACAACATAAAATCACATATAGCGCACCCCCAAAAATTATTAGGATCGGAAATCGTATTCACACCAAAATCTTCTGAAGGAGCTGTAGGATTTTATGGACTGGTCTCAATGTCTCACATTTGCTAGTGTTGGTGAATATAGAGTCTGCAATTGTTATAGAAAATATGCATTATACAGAACATAAACTTTTACAACAGCACATATACAATTTATTACAAGAAAAATCAAAAAATTTATAAGGAAGCTTTAAAATTTAGATATATATATCTTCTATCGACCGATGAATTGACAAACTTTATTACTGCAAAACAAAAACAAAAGTCCAACATAGGGTTGAAAACTACCACCACAAAATAGGTGAAGTCATAGATTCATGAAGATCCGGATAGTAAAAAAACAAAGAGAAATGGAAAAACAAACAAAAAAAAAAGGAGAAGAAAGAAATGGAGGAAGAGAGAATGGAAGAAAGAAAATGGAAAGAGAAAAAAAAAATTAAAGAAAGAGGAAATGAGGGAAGTGGCACAGATCTGACTTCTGTTTTTCTACTACTGCTGCTCACTTCTGCTACCTAAAATCTATATTTAATTTAACTTAAAACTTATTTATAGCTAAAATCTATATTTGATTAACTTAAAGCTAAAATCTAATATAAAAAAGTAGTATTAAAGCCGCACGATTCTCTCATCAATTCATCTTCATCTTCATTATTATCGTCTCCTGTTCATTTTTTTTAAAAAAAATTTTGTTGGTTGGATTTTTTAATGATAAGAAATTATAGTAGAACTTAAATATATCTAGGATTCACAATTTTGAATATGAAATATACACGATATTAGGTTTCCTTAATTAAAATACAGGGATTACACATCCATTCCCTTCCAATTGAACAATTAATGAATGGCCAAAAAACCCTAGATCACACAGACAGCAAATACCGGTTAGATTTATATGCCCCACCTGCTAGCTAATTCAATGATTATCTCCAATTTCCATAGTATAAAAAAATTTAATTATATCCGATATATATTTATCAGGATAAGACTGTGATTATTTTAATGTAGAATCCAACTGTCATGTATGTGGAGCAAAACACCTTTCGGTGGATGATCGATTTTGTTGAAATTTTGAGTAAACTTCCAAACAATTTTAGGTGGCAACTATTGCTTTGTTGACATTTCGAGTCTTATATTTGGCTATAAATTGAGAGCTTTTTTGAGAGTTCAAAACGCCCTTACAAGAAGCTCCATGTAAAGAGAGCTTAGAGTGTAAGTTCCAAGTAAAAGAGATTAGAGAATTGCTTCAAGTAAAAGAGCAAGATCCTGGAAGCTCCATGAAAAGAGAGTTTAGAGTGTAAGTTCAAAGTAAGAGAGCTTATAGAGTTACTTCAAGTAAAAGAGCAATATCCTGAAAGTTCATTATCAAAAAAGTTTGATAGAGAATGTAGTTATAGTAAGATTTTTGTACAAGTAACATCATTTGTAGCAATAAAAAGAATTCTCAGACATACTGCATATTAATGTAGATCTGTTTCATTTAAAGTTGAAAATCAAGCTTCTTTTTAATGTGAAATTGATATGATTATGAGTTTTGCAAGTTGATCAATTTTGGCAATTTTTTTAAATTAAATATTTAGTTTATGTGTTTTATTGATTTTTTTTTTAATCTTTGAGATTGATATATAATTGGCATTTGGTTTTTTTCTTTTTTGGTATTGAAGGAAGATGATGTTGAAGTGAAGTTGTTGGAAACCAGCCCACACATCATGCATGCAAAATCAAATCCAGCTAGCATGCAATTCCACCGAAAGCAGAATGCCAACTTGCTGGAAGTTGATGTGAGTTCCTGACAGCTTGCCAAACCGCGTGTTATTGTAGCACGCAATTTGGGCATTATAAAAGGAGCCTTAGAGCTCAGTTATGATCATCCCAAAATCCCAAAACGTAAGTATAATAGAGAGTAAATAGGGTTGAGAGTTTTTTTGTAAAGCTTGAGTTTGAAAGCTTTGTAATTCTTTGTTTGTGTATAATAAAGAAGAATTTTATCTCACATCTCCTCTATTGTGTGTGTTTCATCACAACAAGTGGTATCGCTAGCTAAGGTTCCACAGAGGAATCCCGAAACTCGGAAACAGAGCTTCGGTTCGGAAAGTCGGTTTCGACGAAAGTTGTCGAAAATCGATTTTGAGGATACCATCAGACTTTTCACGGCGAGACGAGCACGGTGATATTTTTCCGGCGATCGATCGGAGGTCCAGTGCAACCGCACGCGCGCCACGTGTCGGTCAGAGACGCTCAGACACGCGCTGCACGCGCGTTCCAAGGTTGAAGACGACGCCACGTCAGCAGTCCAGTCAGCACCACGTCAACGCCCAGTCAGCAGTCCAGTCAGCGCCCAGTCAGCACACAGTCAGCAGCCACATAAGCGACACGTGTCAGAGATGTTAGCATATCATGGTAAATTTCAGATAGGTTCCTGAACTTTCTGGAAATTATATTTTAGCCCATATACTTTTCTAATTTGAAAATTAGCCCCTGAACTTTTTCAAAATTGCAATTTAGTTCCTGAACTTTTCCATAATTTCACTTTGGCCCCTGAACTTTTCGGAAATTGCACTTTGACCCATGTAATTTCTGAAATTTGCAATTTGGTCCATGTGTCGGATTTTGACAAACGAAGTGTCATTTCCACCATTTTCGACCATTCCGGACGCAACAGTGAGGTCCGTTTTTTGAAATTCTGTTTAGAATTTTTATGATGGATGGAGGCAACGGAAAAATGATTTTGTTAACTAGTTCAAACTATTTCACATGGAGAGGAATGATGAAAGACCTTATGTATATGAAGGACTATGATGGATCAGTATTTCTGGAGCAGAAACCAGAAGGAATTTCCGATGAGAAGTGGGCTAATCTTCACCAGAAAATATGCAGTACGGTTCGTCAGTGGATCGACGATAGTATCGTCAACCATGTCAGTGAAGAAACAAATGCACATGTTTTATGGAGAAAGCTTGTGGAGCTTTTCCTAGCAAAGTCTGACAACAACAAGCTGTACTACATCAAGAAAATGATGGGGTTGAAATACCAGGAAGGTACAGCTGTGGCGGACCACATCAACGATTTCCTCGGAACAATGAAAGAACTGTCTGGATTGGGCATAGACTTCGGAGATGAGGTAAATGGCTTAATACTCCTTAATACGTTACCAGAATCTTGGGAAACGTTCAGATATACGGTGATAAATTCAACTGCAGATGGGAAAGTCAATATGGAGATGACGAAAACCAGGATCTTCGAGGAAGAAAATAGGACGAGAATGTATGAGTCAGCATCAGCCTCAACCTCAGAAGCTCTAGTGACAGAGAAAAACACCAGAAGGGGGAGGAGTAAAAGCCGAGGCACAGGTAGACCAGACAAGAACCGAGGTAAATAAAAAACAAGAGATATTGAGTGCTATCACTACAAAAAGAAAGGCCATATGAAGAGGGATTGCTACAAGTTGAAGAACGAGCAGTCCAGGAGAGATGGTGACTCTAATCAAGAAAGAGTTGCCACTACCACCAACAATACCTCCAAACATTTCTTCATTATATATGAAGAAGATGTTGAGAATCTTACCAGCCACGAGACCAGTTGGGTGATAGATAGTGGCGCCTCCATACACGCCACATCTCGCAGAGACTTCTTTTCATCTTACACGCCAGGGAACTACGGTACTGTAAGGATGAGGAATGACGGCCAGTCCAAAGCCGTCGGTATTGGAGACATCTGCCTTGAAACAGACAACGGGACAAAGCTAGTGTTGAAGGGAGTCAAGCACATCCCTGATATCCGGTTAAACCTGATCTCAACAGGCAAGCTGGATGATGAAGGTTTCTGCAGCACCTTTAGTGACGACACCTGGAATATCACTAAAGGATCAATGGTGGTGGCACAAGGTAAGAAAGATTCAACTCTGTATTTGATGCATGCTAAGCTTTCAAATAGTAGCATGAATACAATAAACAGTAATGAGGTAGCGGAGCTATGGCACAAAAAGCTCGGTCACATGAGTCAAACGGGGATGGAGATACTACGCAGGTGGAATGTTCTTCCCGAATTGAAGAACTCACACTTATGGAAGTGTGAACACTACATGGCTGGAAAACAGAACTAAAATGTCCTTCCAGAGCTCCCCGCCTCAGCGGAAACCGGAGGTATTTGATCTCATACATTCACATGTATGTGGTCCGATGCAGACACGAACACTTGGTGGGTCACTTTACTTCGTGACATTCATAGATGATCATTCAAGGAGGATCTGGGCATACACCTTGAAGAGAAAAGATCAAGTGTTGGGAGTGTTCAAGGAGTTTAAGTTTCACGCCCTCGTGGAGAGAGAAACCGGCAAGAAACTCAAATGCATCAGAACAGACAATGGTGGAGAATATAAAGGTCTGTTTGATCAGTACTGCAAGACGCAAGGAATCCGACATCAAACGACACCTCCGAAGACACCTCAGCTGAATGGCCTAGCTGAGAGGATGAACAGAACCTTGTGCGAAAGGGTCAGAAGCTTGCTGTCACAAGCTAAGCTGCTAAAGACATTTTGGGGGGAGACACTCAACACAGCAGTACATGTTTTGAACATGTCCCCAGCGGTCGCACTAAAAGATAATGTTCGTAACTAAGCCTGGACAGGTAAAGAAGTGTCTTATGAACACTTGCATGTCTTTGGGTGCAAAGCTTTTGTACACATCCCAAAGGACGAGAGATCCAAGCTTGATGCAAAGACGCGACAATGTGTCTTTATTGGCTATGGTCATGATGATTTCGGCTACAAACTGTATGATCATGTGGAGAAGAAGATCGTCATGAGTCGAGATGTTGTCTTCGTCGAAGATCAGATCATAGAAGATATCCGGAAGGAGATAAAGACAATGCCCCAACAATATAGAGATGTGAATCCAGAACCTCATACACCGGTGCCAGTACAAGTTGAAGATGAGGTTCCCAGACATGAGGGTACATATGATGAAGCTCCAATAGATGATGATCATGATCAACCACCAGTACCAGAAGCTACACCAACAGTCCATAGAGAAGGTCTGACAGAGAGAGGCGACCTTCAACCAAATACTCTGCATATGAGTATGTGCTGCTTACTGACGGGTGAGAACCCGAGAGCTACCAGGAGGCTGTGGAAACAGAAGACAAAGAAAAGTGGGAGGAAGTCATGCAAGATGAGATGAAATATTTGCATGATAATCACACTTTCGAGTTGGTGAAATTGCCAAGAGGCAAAAGGGCTTTGAAGAATAAATGGGTGTACATGGTGAAGCAACATGAGCACACTTCACAACCCCGATACAAAGTCAGGCTAGTCGTCAAGGGATTCAATCAGAGGAAAGGCATTGACTTCGATGAAATCTTCTCTCCAGTTGTGAAGATGTCATCCATCAGAGTGGTACTCAGCTTAGCAGCAAGCCTCGACCTGGAAGTTGAGCAGATGGATGTTAAGACCGCATTTCTTCACGGAGATCTGGAAGAAGAAATTTATATGGAGCAACCAGAAGGCTTCAGAGTCAGCGGGAAAGAGGACTATGTGTGCAGACTCAGGAAAAGCCTTTACGGTTTGAAACAGGCACCGAGACAGTGGTACGTGAAGTTCGAGTCAGTTATGGGGGAGCATGGATACAAGAAGACCATTTCAGACCATTGTGTCTTCGTTCAGAAATTCTCTGACGACGACTTCATCACCTTACTGCTATATGTAGATGATATATTGATAGTTGGCCGGAATCAATCGAGGATTGATAATTTGAAGGAGCAACTGAGTAAGTCTTTTGAGATGAAAGACTTGGGGCCAACTAAATAAATTCTTGGCATCAGGATCGGTTGTGATCGGAAATCCAGGAGATTATACTTGTCACAGGAGGAGTACATCGAGAAAGTACTTCAGAGATTCCAGATGGACAAGGCTAAAGCGGTTAGCACTCCTCTTGCTACCCACTTTAGATAGAGTACACAACATAGTCCCTCTACTGAGACAGAGAAAGAGGAAATTAAACAGGTTCCATACACCTCAGCAGTGGGAAGTCTTATGTATGCCATGGTCAGCCGGTTATGTCAAACCCAGGAAGAGAACACTGGAATGCGAT
Source organism: Zanthoxylum bungeanum (assembly GCA_019454045.1). NCBI lineage: Eukaryota > Viridiplantae > Streptophyta > Magnoliopsida > Sapindales > Rutaceae > Zanthoxylum > Zanthoxylum bungeanum. Next base: position 133,766 of record SKCR01007190.1, read on the forward strand.
CAAATGGATTATGCGGTATCTTCGAGGCACATCCAAAATGAGGTTATGTTTTAGAAGCAGCGAACTAGTGTTGATGGGCTACACCGATTCAGATATGGCAGGAGATGTGGATACCCGAAAGTATACTTCTGGGTATCTGATTACTCTCTCAGGGGGAGCTGTGGCATGGCAGTCAAGATTGCAGAGATGTGTTGCACTTTCTACAACAGAGGCAGAATTCATTGCAGTTACAGAAGATTGCAAGGAATTGCTGTGGATGAAGACATTCGTCCAGGAATTGAGTTTCAAGTAGGAGAAGTACACTTTGTACTGCGATAGCCAGAGTGCTATCTATCTCGGTAAAACTTCCATCTTTCATTCGATGTCAAAACATATCGATGTAAGGTATCACTGGATACGAGACGTCCTGAGCTCAAGGTTGTTAGAACTCAGAAAAATTCACACCGACGACAACGGTGCTGATATGTTCACGAAAGTTTTACCGAAGGAGAAGTTTGAAATATGTCGTGTTATAGCCGGGATGACAAAACTCTCCACATAGTCAAAGTGGGGAGATACAGAGAACTACGATTGGCTTGATCCCAACTCAGGGTACGTAGGCAGTCATACAGATGCAGCCAGGGGTGGATCCTTTTGAGGATCCGGGTTTGGATGATTGATGATCGGCTCAAATTTTGGGCAAATCTTCACTGATGGGGAGATTTATTGAAGTGAAGTTGCTGGAAACCAGCTCACACATCATGCATGCAAAACCAAATCCAGCTAGCATGAAGTTCCACCGAAAGCAGAATGCCAACTTGCTGGAAGTTGATGTGAGCTTCCTGACAGCTTGCCAAACCGCGTGTTACTGTAGCACGCGGTTTGGGCATTATAAAATGAGCCTTAGAGCTCAGTTATGATCATCCCAAAATCCCAAAACGTAAGTATAATAGAGAGTAAATAGAGTTGAGAGTTTTTTTGTAAAGCTTGGGTTCTTCAAACCCAAGAAACTAAACTAAATATTAAGTTAAAGGGGCATAAATATTGATATATTTTCCGCTCATCATCCCCTGCAAACGTGTAGATGAATCCTGATGTAGATTTCCTACCATCAAGTTCTTCTGTCATATCTGAATATGTATAACCTTCCAAGATCGGATCAGCTCCCCCGTAACACAGACGAAACTTCGATGTTCCATTGAGGTACCTGAGAATCCATTTGACTGCCTCCCAGTGTTGCTTTCCAGGGTTAGAGAGAAAACGGCTCACAACACTCACTGCGTGTGCAATATCTGGCCTGGTACATACCATGCATACATAAGGCTTCCAACAATTGAAGAATATGGTATTGTTAACATTTCCTCTATCTATTTCTTGGATGAGGGGCACAGACTCTTGCTCAGTTTGAAATGGTGCGCTAGCGGAACACTGACTGGTTTGGCTTTTTGTATATCGAACCTTCTAATTATCCGTTCAATATACATCTTTTGTGAAAGCCATAACTTCTTATTTTGTCTGTCAAGAACAATCTTCATTCCCAAAATCTGTTGAGCTGGTCCTAAGTCTTTCATGTCGAAAGACTTGGAGAGTTCATTCTTCATCTGGCTGATCTTCGCTGTTTTTTTTCCAACAATCAACATGTCATCTACATACAGTAAAAGAGCAACAAAATTTTCATATGGAAACCTCTAAATATATACACACTGATCTGCTGCAGTTCTTTTGTAGCCTTGACCCACCATGAATGAGTCGAGATTCTTATACCACTGTCTCGGTGCTTGCTTGAGCCCGTACAAGCTCTTTTTCAGCTTGCAAACAATGTTTTCTTTTCCTGAAACCTTGAATCCTTCTGGATGTTCCATGTAGATTTCTTCATTCAGATCACCATGAAGAAATGTTATTTTGACATCCATCTGTTCAAGCTCCAAGTTTAATCTGGCTACTAATCCTAGGATAACTCGGATTGAAGCCATTTTTATCACTGGTGAAAATATCTCATCAAAGTCAATTCCATTTTTCTGTAGGAATCCTTTGACCACTAGCCGAGCTTTGTGTTTCACCACTTTTCCGCTGCCATCTTTCTTGAGCTTGAATACCCATTTGTTCTTCAGTGCATTCATTCCATGTGGGAGCTTGACTATCTCATAATTGTTGTTTTTCTGCAGAGATTCCATCTCATCATGCATTGCGTGCAGCCATTTGTCTTTGTCTTTATGAGATACCGCTTCATTGAAGGTTTCTGGCTCCTTCTCATCAGTAAGCAGAATGTATTCTGATCCTGAGTATCTGGCTGATGGAATCCGGCCTCTCTCGGATCTTCGTACTGGAGGTTCTGGCTATCTGTTGTCATCCGGATCTGTGGATGATCCTAAAGCCTCTGATGGAGCAGACTGCAGCTCCCCCTGCTCAACACCTCATTCCTCCTCTAGTTTTGCTTCTGGCATGTCTTGCACCTCATCATCATCTGTGGCCACTGGTGTTGGTGCTGGGGTTGTGTCTGGATTTACATCGGCATTGTCGGCACTGGTCTTAGAAGGCATCTTGGGCTTTTCAATGTCTTCTATTGTCTGGTCTGATGACCTTCCTTTCCTTCGGGTCCCATAGCCTGTATCCAAATTCCTCATCTCTATAGCCTATGAAGATGCATGGAGTAGTCATTGCATCGAGCTTCTGTCTGAGCTCCTTGGATACATGTGCAAATGCTAAACATCCGAATATTCTGATGTGAGAATATGAGGAATTCTTAACAGACCATACTTTCTCCGGAATCTCGAAGTTCAACGGTACAGATAATGATCTGTTGATCAGGTAGCAGGCGACACGAACAGCTTCTCCCCAGAATGGCTTTGGCAGCTTAGCCATGCTGATCATGCTTCTGACTTTCTCCATAATGGTGCGGTTCATCCTTTCAGCGACACCATTGTGTTGTGGGGTGCGTGAACAGTCCTCTTGTGTCGAATGTCGTGGATTCTGCAGTAGGCATCAAACTCCCTGGAATTGTATTCGCCTCCATTATCTGTGCGAAGGCACTTCAGTTTCTTCCCTGTTTCACGCTCGACCATGACATGGAACAGTTTGAAATAGTCCAGGACATGATCCTTTGTTTTCATAAAATACACCCACACTTTCCGAGAAGCATCGTCAATGAAATTCAGAAAATATTTATTACCGCCTAGTGAGTTTACCTCCAAGGGACCACATACATCAGAGTACACCAAACTGAGTAACTATAATTTCTTTGTAGACGAGAAAATAAAAGAGATGTGTTGCTTACTGAATAGACAGTGGTAGTAAGGATCCAGAGCAGTATTTTTGAAGACAATGGTCAGATCCTTCGTTGTCAAGGTAGACAACCCCATTTCACTCATGTGACCGAGTCTCTGGTGCCACAGATTCTGAGAAGCCTCTCGTTCAGTTACATTGAGGCTTTCTGCACAAATCTTCACATGAGTTTTGTATAAGGTTCCACAGATATGTCCTCGGGCGATGACCATGACACCTTTTATCATCCTTAAAGTGACATTGCTGAAGTGGCTAGCATAACACTGTTTGTCAATGGCTACCCCCGAGAGTAAGTTGAGCCGAAGTTCTGGAACATGTCTGACCTCCTTCAGGGTTATTGTATACCCTGCATTTTTCCGCAACTGTATTTCACCAATTCCTACTATCTGAGAAGAACTGGTATTCCCCATCTTCACTGCTCCAAAGTCTCATGCTTTGTATGTTGTGAAGAAATCCATGTGAGGAGTGACGTGGTAGGATGCTGCAGTATCTACCACCCATTCGACATCCTAAGTTGCGGTGTGAAGGCATGCTTCTTCCTGGCCGGAACATATAGCTACATCTACTGTAATAACTACTAGTGTCTCCGCATCATTCTTCTTCGGCTGGTTATTGCCTTGTCACTGCTCCCGTTGCAGTTTCCGACAATTTTTCTTCAAGTAGCCTTCTATGCCACATTGGCAGCACTTGTATGTCTTTTTCCTGTCCTTGGATATGCCCCTGCTTTTACTTCTGCCTCTATTCCCACCTTGATGTTTCTCCTGTTGTCTTCCTCGTTGCTCCGAGACAAGGGCTTCTGTTTGATCTGAGCCCACGTCTTTTCTTCTGGCTTCTTCATTTGACAGAACATCCTTTACCATAGGTATGGTAAGTTTGCCTCCTGGAGCTGAGTTACTGAGAGTAACCACCAGAGTCTCCCAGCTATCAGGAAGAGAACTGAGTAGCAAGAGGGCTTGAACTTCGTCTGCCAGTTGCATGTCTACTGCAGACAACTGGTTCACCAGGCTTTGGAACTCATTGGTGTGTTCTGCAACGGAAGTTCCACTCCGTAGCTTCAGATTCACCAAACGCCTCATGATTAAGGCTTTATTCCGAGCTGTTTTGGCCTGAAACATGTCTTCCAATTTCCTCCACATTTCATAAGCATCTGTGTCATGTGCTACATGATGGAAGACATTATGGCCGATCCACTGCCTAATCTGACCCAAAGTTCTGTTATTGAGCTTATTCCAGTCATACTCTTAACAGACTATGGTTTCTCTCCCTTCAACTCGATGACATCAAACAGATCTTTGCAATGCAAAAAATCTATCATCCGAGGTCTCCAGAGTGATTAATTAGTTGCAGCCAGTTTAATCATTGCACCAGAATTAGAATCTTCCATTTCCATTTTAAGTTTTAAAGTTTAAAATGAAAATACACTAAAATCAGGGCTGAATTTCACAAATCAGAGGTCATTGTTGCGTCCGAATGGTCGAAAATGGTGGAATAGATACTTCGTTGGTCTAAATCCGACACATGGGCTGATTTGAAAATTCCTAAAAGTTCTGGGACAAAACTATAAATTTCAAAACTTCAGGGGGCTAAATGAAATTTACCAGGCTACTAATGTGGAGTTGACGTGGCAAGTGGGACCGGTTGTGCTGACGTGGCAGACACGTGGCGGCTAACGTGGCAAGCTGACGTGGCAGGTTCGCTGACGTGGCGCTGATTGTGTGCTGACGTGGCGTCACATCAGCGTCTTCAACCTATGAAAGCGCGTACGGCGCGTGGGAGCGCGTGAAGAGACCTCTGATCGGCGCGTGCGGCCAATCTGGACGTCGGATCGGTCACCGGAAAATACCACCGTGCTCGTCTCGCCGTGAACTAGCTGATGATACCCTCAAATTTGATTTTTGACAACTTTCGTCGGAACCGATTTTCCGATTGGAAGCTCTGTGTTTCGGTTTTACGACCCCAAAGAACAACCAAAGCTTATGATACCACTTGTTGTGATTCACCGATCACTTTAGAGAAGATTTGAGGAAAAACTGAATTCAATCTATTACTTTACAAAAATAGATATACAAAGTTTACACATGAAACTTACAAAAACCTCTCATTCTCTCTTTGTTTTCTACACTTTGGGGATGAATTACAAGCTCACTGGAAGGCTGAATTTATAGCCAAGATGTGGTTACTGTTCACCCGCCTTTCACTCCTTGATTCATGGCTTTACTTTGTTTGTTAGCCCTATTTTCAACTTAGCACTTAAAGTTGGCTTGGAGCTATCTTCATTAATCTACAAGGGTGGCCTACATTCATGTCTCATGCATGGCAGCTGGAATGACAGGAAGCTTCCATTTGTTGATGAGATGCTTGCTGGACTCTACATGTACAACATTCATTCAATAAAACCTTGAAGTGGAGAAAGTTATCGGTACAATGGAGTCAATGCAAATGTATATTTTCGGAAAAATGCCTAATACCTTTAAACATATCACCACCTCCAATATCCCAAAAAAAAAAATAGATTGATAAAAAAAATAATTAGGAGTACTTAAATGATCAAAATAAAAAATCGTACTATGATTTTTATAATTATATAAAATTGAAGTTAAAGATGTGTTACCCGCATTAAAATGCGGGCTAATGCTAGTTAATATGTAATATTGGAGTATGATTTACTAATTAATAGTCACTAGATAAAATAAAAGAATGCCATGGTAATTACTGGCAATAGCTTAAAAGCTGAGTCGGCCCTTCGCCCGTATATGGCCTCCAAATTATTTTTATTATATTCTTCAAATAACTAATATTCTATTATGGCAAACGACCTAAAAAAATGACACCGGCCTACATAATTACAACTAGGTCTTTGATGCTTTACAAATTCTCAAGTAAGCACATAATTTATCTTTTCGTATTGCATACGTCCCTAACACTTTTATTTATAGGAAATGACTGATATACCTTTTATCCTGGTAGTTTAATTCTATCCAATCATTCAACTCAATGTTGTTTTGCTTTTCACATATATCACTATATCGTAGAGGTGATCACCGGTTCGGTTCGGTTTCAAATTGAAATCGAACCGAATGGTTATGGTTCCTAATCTTCGAACCAGATTATTTCGGTTCGGTTATGGTTCCACAAGATTGGGGAACCATAACCGTTAATTGAATCGGAACCAGACTGAACGGTTCTAGTCGATTCTGGTTCAATTTATTGTTTTTTTTTAAAAAATAATTTTAAAAATAGAAATTAATTTTATAAAAAAAATTATAATTGGATATTATTATCAAATAAATATAATAAAAAATACTTATTTGAATTATTATATTAAATTAAAAATAAAATAAAAAACTTGAACATAAAAAAAGTTATTTATTTGAACTTAAATTTAATTACACAAATATTGAAACCGTCCAACGGTTTGACTAGGATGGAAACCCTAACCGAACCGTACGGAATCAGTTTCTATTCCCGAACCAAAATCGAAAGGAACCATACGGTTCTTTCCGGTTCGGTTCCAGTTCAATTTCAGTTCAGATTTTTAATAAAAGGTCACGACCCCAATGACAGTATCCCAAAATATAGTAAAAAGGCTAATATAATATGATTAAAAGATAGAGTAATCACTAATGTAAAATTTTACTGCATATGTGTTAAGTTAATGGATTAAATTAAAATTCTTCTAGAACCAATGAAAATTAATATCTTTTAACTCATCACCAATATTTTTTTTATTTTTTTTTTCAAAGAACTCAATCAACTCATCACTAATCTTAGAAATGAAAAAAAAAAAGGTCATTCAAGGAGAAATTAACAGATAAATTTAGGCTGGCCCAGCGTACGAGGCTCCCCATAATCATGATCAAGGACATAGACAAAAATTGCTAGCCATGTTTTAGTCATTTATAGAATAATTGTGTTATAATTTGATTGCTTGTATCATTTTTTGTGCTTCTTGCAATTCCATTGTGGCCTCTTTGATCTGCATTCTGTCACTAGGCAATTCTGCTGAGCACATGACTCCAACTCTCAGTATTGACACCAAGATCTCTTGAACTTTGCCTCTGAAGTTTGATTGCACTTCCTTGACAATGTCATCTTGAATTTCAACTGCTTCATCAAGAATCGCGGGGTCGATTATTTCAGCTACTTGATCTCGAAGAGCCATCTTTGCATAGCTGTGAAGACTTAAGCCTTCCTTAAACATATCATCGGTAGGTCTCTTTCCGGTGAACATTTCCAGTAACAGGATGCCGTAACTGTACACATCTCCGTATATTGAAACCTCGCCCATCGCGCCATACTCTTATTTAAGCAATTATTCATTAGTAAGGAAGACTTGCACATCAAGTAATGTTTAAAATGATACTGAAAAATGATGAAAATGAAGCTATGAATAAGGATTGATGTTATTAGTCCCTGGAGCTACATAGCCAATAGACCCTTTTACTCTGCTTGTGCTGGTTTGGTCTGGAGAGTTATCCTGAATGAGCCTAGCTAGCCCGAAATCGCCAACATGAGGAACCATTTCTTTGTCAAGTAACACATTGCTTGGCTTGAGATCACAATGAACAATCGATGTGTGGCTATGGTGATGCAGATACTCTAATGCATTAGCTACATCAATAGCTATGCTCAGCATTTCCATCATATTCAAGTTTCGCCGCGGATTTTGCTCGGCTTCTTTTTGATGTATCCATTTCTCCAGACTCCCGTTAGGCATGAACTCGTAAATTAAAGCCTTGAACTCATTGCCTTTAGCATCTATACTTGAGCAGGAAGTAATTATTTTGAGAAGATTACGATGGCGGATACTTCTCAAGGCTTCACACTCAGCTATGAAACTTTTTGAAGCTCCCCTTTGTTGAAGATCTAGCACCTTCACTGCAACAGATGTTCCTTCAACACCGAGGCTGCCTTTATACACGAAACCATAGCCCCCAACGCCTATCAAATTAGCAGAGGAGAATCCTTCTGTTGCTTTAAGAAGCTCTGCATAAGAAATCTTCAAATACTTATCCTCCATTGAAGAATTAACCAAAGCCTTGCTTCTCCTCCTCCTCCGCCGATAGAGTACAGATAGTATGAAACATGTTGAAAGCAAACAACAAGACAAGGAAACTGCCAAGACTGCTATTTTGAAAGTGAGGTGTTGCCAAAATTTCTTGGATCCCCTGGATTGGCAACTATGCAAATGCAATTCTGGGATTCCACCACAAAGTTTATCATTTCCTATGATTGATATTGCACTTTCATTCTTAAATACCCCTTCATTGGGTACCTCTCCCTCTAAATTGTTGAAGGACAGATTCAACCTCTGCAAAAAGTGAAATATATCCAGAAACTTTGGGATTTTTCCTGAGAAGTTGTTTCGAGAAAGATCGAGTTCTTGAAGACCTTTTAAAGAACTAAAAGCCTGAGGGATGTGCCCTTGAAAGGAATTATCTCTCAAATGCAGAAGTTCCAGGCCAACACAACTTGAAAATGAGCTTGGCTGCCGAATACCTGTCAGGTTGCCTACTTCCAATGGTATCATACCAGTTAGATGATTGCGCGACAAGTCCAACCAAATTGATAATGAAGGTAGACCAATAACTTCACTAGGTATTGTCCCAGAAAGATTGTTTCCTGAGAGATCTAAATACTGCAATTGGTAACAATTTCCTAGAGCTGAAGGTATACTTCCTCGTATGGAATTTCCTTGTAACTCGAGATGTGTCAGGAAAGTTAAATTCCCAAATGATGAAGGAATTTCTCCTGAAATATTGTTTCCAAACAAGGACAGTACCTGTAGTTTCCGAAGATTTCCAACAGAAGTTGGAATGCTTCCAGTGAGATGATCCTCCTCCAAGGCTATTATTATCAAACTTTTCAGGTTCCCAATTCCTGTGGGAATGGTACCAGATATCCTATTTGCTGACATAAATAAATAGGTAAGATTTGATGAAAAGTTAGCAATGGAATTTGGCAACATCCCGCCTAAACTATTGTTGCTGAGACTCAATACTTCTAGAAATGTACAGTTCACCAAAGAATTTAGAAAGCTAAGATCACCAACCTTTCCAGTTCCAAGCTTATTTCCTGCAAAATTGAGCCTAATCAGATTCTTCAATCTCCCCAAATTTTCAGGTATCAAGCCAGAAAAATTGTTGGAAGAAAAATCTAGTTTTTCAAGCTTAGTTGCATTAGAAATTGAATGAGGTATTTGCCCAGTGAACCTATTTATCCCCAAGAGAAGAATGCGAATATTCGGAAGAGTGAAACCAATGTAAGGTGGAATTCCACCAACAAGTTGGTTTTCTGCCGCAGCAAAGGTATCCATTAAAGAGATATTGAAAAGCTGGATGGGAATTGAACCTGTTAAGAAATTAACAGAGACCTGGAACATGTTTAGACCCTTCAATATTCCAAGCTCACCAGGAATGTGGCCACTGAGGCTATTTTCTGAAAGAGAAAGCTGTCGAAGAAACGAAAGATTTGAAATTGACTGAGGAATAGACCCAGCAAGATTGTTACTAGCAAGTCCAAGTCCTTTTAAATTCAACAAACTACCCAATTCAGAAGGAATGTTCCCTTCAAGTTTGTTCATTACTAAGTCAAGAGTCCTGAGTTCTGAACAATGAGTAATATTTACGGGAATCTCTCCTTGTAACATATTACGATTAAAAACGAGTTCACGTAGTCGAAACAAGCAGCCTATTTCTTGTGGGATTTTACCATAGAATTTGTTTTTTTGAAGATCCATAAGTCTAAGGAATGTCAAGTTGCCTATAAAAGGAGAAATGGTACCTGTCAAATTTCGGCCACCGAGATTCAGTCCTGTGACTCTTCGATGTTTAAGGCCACAAGTAACACCATGCCATTGGCAAAAGTTGACAGAATCATTCCATGTACTCAAAGCTCCGAAGGGATCATCAGCTACCTTGCTCTTGAAAACAAGCAAAGCTAATTTATCAGTTTCACTACCAAGATAGGCACAATGGGAAAAAGAGAAATGAAAGTAATTTAGAAGGATGAAATGGAAGAAAAATAAGAATGCTAAATGGGAAATTTTAGTATGCTTCATTTTTGTATTTGTTTTTTTTGCTGCAATGCTATGCCTCATTATCCTACTATTTATAGTACAAAGTTAGTGGAAAATGACAATTTCTTTGATCAGCAATGACATTTAGGTGGAAAAACTGTGTGAATCGACATGGAAATTGCAGGGAAAGCTCTTAAATCAATAACAAATTCACACTGTTTTGTTCTTTCTGAAGAAAATTTTGAGAGCTGTTGCAGCTTTTAAATTTGTTTATTTGGACCAGCGAGCATTTGTGTACCTAGGTCTAGAAAGAACATGAAGTTTGATGACACGTTTGCATGACAACAAATGGATACATCACATGTATCCATTTTATAATTAAAATGAAAGAAATCAATAATAATATATTTGATGACACACTTGCTTTTCAACTACCAATAGTTGAATAAAATGACTGAAGCTGTTTGATATATTTTTTTATTTTTTTTAGAATTATTGGAAACTTGGTCGCCAAACCATCTTTTCCGGGCTTAAGCGAAGCAGGTAAAATTCCTAATTGTCCCAGGTTCTTACAAAAAACACACTCCCTGAATTCAAACCCAGGACTTTAAAATGAGATCTTGAACCCTACATCACCAAACCACGTTCCTTGGGGAACAAGTGTTTGATATTTGCACAAATGTGTTGGAAGAAATGCAAAAACAGTGCAATCTTGGAAACAAAAACTCAGGTACTCAAATTGTGATGGATGAATCTGCATGATGTAAATATAAAGATCAAGGACACTTGGTCCTATGATTATTGCTAGATGATTTTATAGCCATTGGATTCAATTGTAATACCGCTATTGATGGTACAGATTAGCTAGTATTAATTAATACAAAAACTTCTAATTTGTTTATGCTGATAGCAATACAAGTGAGAGTTGTTATTGTTTTTAGCTTTTAAAAGTTGACATTTTTAACTCCAATATAATCCAATTCTATCGAAAATAATATCATAAAAAAGGCTGGTATCATGTTGGTCAATGGGTAGATTCATGGTTTGCTCCAACAGCGGCCCTGAGTTGGAGCCCGAGTTTTGGAGACCGTAGACGAGTTCTATCATATATGGCCCTTAATAAAAGAAATAGTTATTTGGTTTTTTTTATTATAATAGTATTAATTTTTATTAAATGTGAGACCCCGGATTTTAACTCAAATATAATAACCGAATGTTTGTGTGGGATATCTCAATATTACTCATGGTTTGCTCTCATGAATTTTGAGGTTTAGTCACTGGAAGTTGTTGAAAACACGGCAGCACCGAAAGCAAAGTCAGATCCAGCAAGCTGAAGCTGGAAGCACCAAAAGTTGAATACAACTTGCAAAAACGTGTGTGTGTTTACAGCTTGTGTGTGCTGTGAGCTGTGAGTGCAAGTTGTGTGTGTATGTGTTGCCAGCAAGTGCCAACCCGCGTGACACTGTTCACGCGGTTTGGGCACTATAAAATGAGTCATTCACCCATTGTAAATGTATCTCAAAGTGTGTGTAAGCTCCAAGTAGAGAGCTTGAGAGTGTGTGAGGTTTTTTGTTAAGTTTCTAGTTGTAAACTTGAATTTTATTCTTGTAGTAATAAAATTACATTCGGTTTTTCCTCAAAACACTCTAAGAGTGATCGGTGAATCACAACAAGTGGTATCAGTAGCTTTGGTTCTTCATTGGGGTCGAAAAACCGAAGAACGGAGCTCGGTTTGGAAAAATCTGGTTCCGGCAAAGTTGTCAAAAATCAACTTTGAGCACACCATCAACTAGTTCACGTCGAGACGAGCACGGTGGTATTTTCCGGCGATCAAACGGAGGTCCAGGGATCCCGCACGCGCCAGGCAGAGAGATCTTCACGCGCCGCCACTCGCAGACACGCGCCTCACGCGCGCTGAAGGTTGAAGACGATCCGCGTGGCCGCCACGTCAGCGCCCAGTCAGCAGACACGTCATCCGCCACGTCAGCCGCCATGTGGCTACCACGTCAGCAGACCGGTCCCACTTGCCACGTCAGCGCCACGTCAGCATCATGGTAAATTTCATTAGCCCCCTGAAGTTTTGAAATTTACGGTTTTGTCCCGGAACTTTTAGGAATTTACAAATCAACCCCTGTGTCGGATTTAGACCAACGAAGTGTCTAATCCACCATTTTCGACCGTTCCGGACGCAACGGTGACCTCAGATTTGTGAAATTCAGCCCCAATTTTATTGTATTTACATTTAAACTTTAAAATTTTAAATGGAAATTGGAGATTCGTCTTCTAGTGCAATGATTAAACTGGCTGCAACTAATTACTCCCTCTGGTAGGGGTGTTCGCGGTGCGGTTTTGGGCGGTTTTTTTTTTTTTTTTTTTGTTCAAACCGCGCGGGTTGCGGTTTAGGAAATTAAAAACTGAAATTGCAAATATCCTACATTAAACCGCGGCGGTTCGGTTCGGCGGTTTAACGGTTTGAGAGGTGCGGTTTGGCGGTTTATGTTTTATAATCAGATTGTTGAGAAGTGCTATTAAAACTTAAATGTATAAACTAAAACATATAGATTAAACAAGCATCTTACTGTAAATCTGTGAAGTTCTGAATGTAACAGTCTCGTGTATTGAGTAAGGTATTTCTTTTTCATTCATTTACATTGATAAATTAGATAATATACAATTATACATAGTCAAATTACACTCCCAATTGAGCTAGCAGTCACCTTTTCAATCGGCTGAGCTACTAATAGCAAGTTTGCAGCCATAGCTAGGAATTTCATCAAGAAATGCTCAGCTTCTGTTCATCAAAGCTATATTGTTATGTGTGAACAATTAAACAACCACCTTACTGTAAACATACACCTTACTGTAAGAGCTTAACAATAAACAATTAAACACTCACATTAAACAATTAAACAAGCACCTTATCACAACATTAAACACTCACATTAAACAATTGAACAATAAAAGTTTCATCACATTAAAGTATTAAACATTAAACACTGAGCAATGCATTACGCCATTACCTTCTAATCTCTATTTGTTAATCTATCAATTTTCTGATCTTTTTATCTTACAAGAAGACTGCTGAGAAAGAAGAATCTTCAAAAGGAATAAAAAACAAAACTTTTTTCTTGAATGGATTTGTTGTAACCACTAACCAGCAACACAAGCATACATCACAGGAAGTCAGGAACAACAAAGGCGATAGGAAATATAGTACCCATAGATTTATTCGGTTTCAGTTTTCACTATATATTCCTAAAGTAAAATCCCTTATTGCAATGTATTCGGTTTCACTATTTTGTTTATTATTTCAAATGCTCTATTTAAAGAACTAATTAACAAGTCCTACTCCCAGGTGTAGGCATTGCATTTTCGCATGTGAAACCCGATGATGAGTCTCAATTGGAGGCACTACCTTTTTAGCTAAGGATATTGCGGGAAACGGAGGTCGAAAGGGGAAATTCGGAAAAGTATGTCATCAAGTTCATTCCACAAGTTCACTGTCTTCGTTGGTGCTGCGTTCGTTCCTCCGTTCGAACCTCGTGCAGATTGCGGACGTTCGTGCCGCGTGCGAGGAGGCGTTCGAACGGAGCCGGTAATTCTGGTTTTGCTGCTAGCCTCACACCTCAGCCCATTTAGCCCCCCAAAGCCCATAAAACACATCCCAAATTAAATAAATAAATATTAAACATTAAATAAAATATTTAAATCATTTACCAATTAAATAAAACATAAAATAAAATCATGCCTAATATAAATAAATCAAATGTATTATATACTAAAACTAAAAATAAGATTTGCCTAATTAAAATCAATCATAACCAATTAAAACCAATCAAATATTTGACTTCCTAATTCAATAAGATATACACCAATTTAAATTAGTTGACTTCCTAAAATAAAATATTTTGTCCCCCCTCAATCTTGTGTATACCTTTCTCATCTCTCCTAATTTGGAAAGAGGATCTCTTCCTTGTGAGGCAAGGTGAAACCCTAGACATCTTCTATATAAACAACCCCTAACCAAAGCCATCCTCTCCTTGACACAACCTAATCACGCCCAAGGCATAGAATTCACACCCAAACTCTCTCGAAATCTCTCTAGACTCTCTCTACACACCCGAGACTAAACAAAAGAAAAACACACTTGACATATACACAAAAAGAGAACAAAAGAGCCCCAACCATCTCCTCCATAGCCAAAAACCACCTCCGCAAACCCCCCTCACACATCACCGAAACAGCCACCTACACAACAGCCCTCCACCACCGAAAATTACCACAAAAAAGCCACTATATTACACGCCCAAATAGCAGCAAAATCACCTTAACAGCAGCCCAAATCCTTAAAAAACAGTAACATAAAAACTGCATAGATAATCTTAAAAATAATCACATAATTGCACTAAGAACCCACACAAACTTGGAATAGTTTATTGAAAACGTTAAAACAGGTGGCCCGTGCAGTGAGCAGCAAGACAGAAGCCGAATAGGAGCAGAACGGAGTTCGAATCGCAAGCAAAACAGCAAAGCAGTGAGCTAGGACGCTAAACCAGTGAACCAGAAAAGTTGCGGAGCTGTACCCCTTCCGATCTTCGTGGAACGCGAGTCCGAGAGACGGCTTAAAAGGTTAGACCTGATGGTATCTTTCACACTTGTTTTCTTTTTCCGCATTATTTATTAAGTATTACTTGTATGATTGTCATGTTGGAATGCATGTTGTGGTCTTTGAGTAGATAAACATGCATGAATTATGAAATGTAATATGTTGTGGGTATTTGATGAATGAGAGATGTGTCAACTCTCGCGGTATATCGGATGGAAACCCGGACATAAATTTCATAGCCGATTCCGAATGGACGGTAATATGATCTGTACTCGGGCCACAACTCCACGTACCGCTTGGGTAAACGGCACCATCTTTCTTTTGTTGTGTTGCTTTTGTTTATTTAGTTCTCTTTACTTGAATTCAATATGTTGTTTAGTTATGCATGATTCAACCAAGCGCATGGGCTTAGTGAGTTAGTCCAAAGGTCCTCCATTTGGGAGACAAAGAGCCGAAAAGGCCACCTTTGTGACACTACTTCGCCGCGTCGGTTGATGTGTGTTCGGTTGGATGCGAGATACGTTCAATCGGGCATACTTAATTTGATATTATTATCTTTTATGTATGGTTCAATCAAGCGAATGGGCTTAGTAAGTGGAATGAAAGATCCCTTATGGGGAGGGGTTAAAACCCGTTACCACAATGCTTTGCCGCGCCGGTTGATGTGTGTTCAGATTGGATGTAAGATGTGTTCAATCGGGCATACTTGGTTGATATGATTGGTTCTATTCTTGTATGTATGATGTGACGCGCATGGGCTTAGTATGTTGGTCTAAAGGTCCTCTCTTTGAGAGATCAAGAGCCCCAAAAGGTCACCTTTACGGCAGTACTTCGCCGCGCCCTTTTATTTTGTGTTTATGTATTGCATCCCATTTCATGCATCAGGTCTGTTCCCGTTCAAACGCGTTTACGAACGCAACTCGAACGCGCATGTATTTTGCCTTGTCGTGCATCAGGTCTTGCTTACGTTCGAACGTGTTCACGAACGCCATACGAACGTAGGCATTCTGTTTCATTTCCGTTCGAACGCGTTAACAAACGCTATACGAACGTGAGCATTCTGTTTCACTTCCGTTCGAACGCGTTATCAAACGCCATACGAACGCGAACATTCTGTTTACCGTTCGAACGCATTTACGAACGCTACACGAACGCACACGCACTGTCTTAGTTTCGTAATGCATCTGGTCTGGTTCCATTCGAACGCGTTCTCGGACGCTACACGAACGCGAACCTTCTGTTTACCGTGCGAACGCGTTTACGAACGCTACACGAACGCGCACCCACTGAATCGAGTCATCTTCATTAGATTTCATGCATAGTTTTCCTAGTAGCTATCCCCACATGTATGAATACAACTATGTTAATGAATTACAATTCATATGCTTGTGTCGTGATAACATTTGAGTATTATTTCTTGTGGTATATCGGATGGAAACTCAGACGTAAATTCCGTAGCCGATTCCGAATGGATGGTAGTGCGGTCTGTACTTGGGATACAATTCCACGTACCACTTGGAAAAGTGCCCATATGTATGTTTGTATGGTTAATATGTGTGCTTGTGTTTTATTGAGTGTAATATGCAAATAAAGTTGTATGTTCGTTGCTATTTTGATATATGTTAAGCATGCGATTTTAGATATGAGATATATGTGAAATGTGTGCATAAGTTTTATTTTGCATATGAGAATTTAGAAGCATGATACTCTTGGAAATAAGTGTTACTTAAGCTTGATTAAATTATTACATAAATCCTTTCATTACAAGTGACATGAGTAAGGGACCATTCCGAACCCAACGGTTTGAGGTCTTCCCTTGCGAGGGGTGAGTGCGGCCTTAAATCTTTGTCCCGGTTCACACCGGGTGGCGACTCCATATTATTTAGTATTTCCCAACTAGTGCCGCGAGCCTAGAAACGGCGTCGCCCAGGTCCTGTTGTCTACACCAGGCTCCTTGCATGCTGATTGTTAAGGCAAGATCTTGAAAATAAGACAAAGAAATAAATAATAATATCAATTTAATCTAATAGAGCATCGAATGATCGAATGACCGATCATTGCTTACTGTTATTTCAGAGTTACAGAGGAGAGAGTCAAGAGATCGAATGACCGAATACCGATAGTGAGAGAGCAAAAATTGAAGACTTTGAAGGTTGATACTTGATAATTGATATGATGCACTGAAGATTTGAGAGAAAATGATAGATGAAGTTGGCGTGGTGCAGGAGATGAGATGAGATTCAGATTTGAGAGAAAAGGGCAAAAGGCTGCGCAGGAGATGAAAAAGGGAATGGAGAGAAGAGAACCCTAAATTTCAGCAGGATATATTTTACTTACAAGATTCACGGGTCGGGTTGAACCTGATTTTTAATATTAAAAACCATAACCCGAACCGCAAATTGCGGTTCCGGATATTTTGACCCGCGAAATAGAAATACTCTCTTATAAACTGCGGGTCGGGCCGGTTTGCGGTTTGACCCGACCCTGTTCACCCCTACCCTCTGGAGACCTCGGATGATAGATTTTTTGCATTACAAAGATTTGTTTGATGTCATCGAGTTGAAGGGAGTGAAACCAGAGTCTGTTAAGGAATATGACTGGAATAAACTCAACAACAGAACTTTGAGTCAGATTAGGCAGTGGATCGGTCACAGTGTCTTCCACCACGTAGCACATGATTCAGATGCTTACGGGATGTGGATAAAGCTGGAAGACATGTTCCAGGCCAAGACAGCTCGGAATAAAGCCCTGTTAATGAGGCGTTTGGTGAACCTGAAGCTACGGAGTGGAACTTCCGTTGCGGAACACACCAACAAGTTTCAGAGCCTGGTGAACCAGTTGTCTGCAGTAGACATGCAGCTGGGAGATGAAGTACAAGCCCTCTTACTACTCAGTTCCCTTCCTGATAGCTGTGAGACATTGGTGGTTACTCTCGGCAATTCTGCTCCATGAGGTAAAGTTACCATGCATATGGTAAAAGATGCCCTGTCGAATGAGGAGTCCAGGAGAAAAGATGTTGGCTCAGAACAGACAGAAGCCTTCGTCACAGAGACTCGAGGAAGACATCAGGGAATAGATGGAAGAGAGGCAGAAGCACAACCAGGGGTAGATCCTCAGATGGAAGGAAGCCTACCTATAAGTGCTACCATTGTGGCATTGTAGGCCACCTAAAGAAGAATTGCCGAAAACTACAACGAGAGCAGAGAGAAGGCAATCACCAACCGAAGAATGACGAAGGAGAGACACTGGTCGTTGTCCATGCAGATGTAGCAATATGCTCCATACAGGAAGATACATGCCTTCACAACGCAACCCAAGATGTTGAGTGGGTGGTAGATACTACATCATCCTACCACGTCACTCCTCACAGAGATTACTTCACAACCTACAAAGCGGGAGACTTTGGAGCAGTGAAGATGGGAAATATCAGTTCCTCTGGGATAGACGAATGGGTGATATTCAGTTGCGGACAAATGTCAGGTGTACATTGACCTTGAAGGATGTCCTACATGTTCCAGAACTTCGGCTGAATGTACTATAGGGGATAGCTCTTGACAAACAGGGCTATGAAAATCACTTCAGAAATGGCACATGGAGAATGACGAAAGGTGTCATGGTTGTCGCCCGAGGACATGCTTGCGGCGCACTATACAAGACTCATGTGAAGATTTGTACAGACAGCCTCAAAGTAGCTGAAAAAGAGGCTTCTCAAAATCTGTGGAATCGGAGACTCGGACACATGAGTGGGAGAGGGTTGTCTACCCTGAACAAGAAGGAGCTTACCAAGGATGCTACACGAGGTCCTTGCAACCACTACTTGATTGGTAAGCAACGCAGAGTCTCATTTGATTTCTCTTCAGAGAGAAGATCAGAGTTGCTCAGTCTGGTGCACTCTGATGTTTGTGGTCCCTTGGAGGTTGATTCATTGGGCGGTAACAAATATTTTCTGACTTTCATCGATGATGCTTCACGGAAAATCTGGGTGTATTTCCTCAAGACGAAGGATCGGGTCCTAGATCAGTTCAAGTTGTTCCACGCCATGGTAGAGCATGAAACAGGGAAGAAGCTGAAGTGTCTTCGCACAGACGATGGAAACAAGTACAGTTCCAGTGAGTTCGAAGCCTACTGCACGAGACATAGCATTCGACATGAGAGAACTGTTCCACACACTCCACAACATAATGATGTCACTGCAAGCATGAACCGCACCATTATGGAGAAAGTCAGATGAATGATCAGTATGGCTAAGCTGCCAAAGCCATTATGGGGAGAAGCTGTTTGTGCTGCCTGTTACCTGATAAACAGATCACCATCTGAACCGTTAAACATGGAGATTCCAGAGAAAGTGTGGTCTGGTAAGAATCCATCATACACTCACCATAGAGTATTCGGTTGTTTAGCCGTTGTATATGTATCCAATGAGCTCAGGGAGAAGCTCGATGCAAGGACAATTTCATGTATATTCCTAGGCCATGGAGATGGAGAATTTGGATACAGACTATGGGATCCGAAGGAAAAGATGGTCATCAGAAGCCAGGAAGTAGAGTTTCTTGAAGACCGAACAATTGAAGACATTGAAATGCCCATGATGTCTTCCAATTCCAGTGCCAACAAAAATCCAGACCCAGCACCAGCACAATTGGCCACGGATATGGTGCACGAGGAAATTCCAGAAGCAGAACCAGTGGAGGCAGATAAAGATGTTGAGCAGGGGGAGACACAGCCTGTTCCATCGGAGATTACAGAAGAAAGTATTGAGCATGGGGAGCTGCAACCTACTCCACTAGAAGCTACAAGATCATTCACAGAGATGGATGATGATAGACCTCCTGAAACCAGTGGACCTCAGACAAGAAGATCTGAGCGAGACAGGATTTCATCAACCAGATATCCGGGATCCTAATATATTCTGCTTACTGATGTGGGGGAGCCAGAGAGTTTCCCAAAGGCAAGAGGCACTGAAGAACAAATGGGTGAAGAAACATGGCAACAGAAGATTACTGTGCAGATACACAGTGGATTGTACTATACAGAGACATAGCTGGAGAGTACTGTACAGAGATGCAGTGAAGTGTGTTGTGCAGAGACACAGCGGACATGTCCACAAAGGAACGATGATCGGGACAAGCTAGAGTTGTGCAGAGACATAACCGGGATAGCTGTCAGGTGATACAGAGAACTACGACTGGCTTGATCCCAACTCAGGGTACGTAGGCAGTCATACAGATGCAGCCAGGGGAGGATCCTTTGAAGGATCCGGATTTGGGTGATTGATGGTCGGCTCAGATTTTGGAAAAATTTCACCGAGGGGGAGATTTGTTGAAAACACGGCAGCACCGAAAGCAAAGTGAGATCCAGCAAGCTGAAGCTGGAAGCACCAAAAGTTGAATACAACTTGCAAAAACGTGTGTGTGTGTTTACAGCCTGTGTGTGCTGTGAGCTGTGAGTGCAAGTTGTGTGTGTATGTGTTGCCAGCAAGTGTCAAACCGCGTGACACTGTTCACGCGGTTTGGGCACTATAAAATGAGTCATTCACCCATTGTAAATGTATCCCAAAGTGTGTGTAAGCTTCAAGTAGAGAGCTTGAGAGTGTGTGAGGTTTTTTGTTAAGTTTCTAGTTGTAAACTTGAATTTTATTCTTGTAGTAATAAAATTACATTCGGTTTTTCCTCAAAACACTCTAAGAGTGATCGGTGAATCACAACAGAAGTACCTCTCCCCGAATAAATAGATTTCACCCAATTGATTAAGAATCCATTTAGGAATGCTTTAAAATATATTAAAAGTACTTTTTTCCAAGGTTAAAAATATTTAAAATCTTTTGATATTAAATTCAAAAACGTTAATTAAATAGCTACCAAACTGATACATTTAAAACCAATCTAATTTAGGAAAAAAGATGCTTGGAAGTTATAACAGACTGAAAATATGCTAAGACAGTGAACGCAATCAATCAAAATTCAAAAATAATATATCCATATAATTGTTCACATAAAAATGCACATAAATACTAAAACAAAAAACAAAAACAAAAAAAATGTCCTGTAGTGAAATATTTATTATCATTATCATGTGGTGAAATATTTTTTGTTTGTCAATATTTATGTATAAATGTTTATGCATTTTTATGTGCATATATCATTTCTAAATCATTATTATATTATTAATTTCACATTATTTTAAAGACTTCACGTTCAATTTTATAAAAATAGAGCTCTCACAATCACTCTCCCATTAATAATCCATCTTTATCTGTGTTTTGAGTAACTCATCATGAAAGATTGAGATTAATTGTATCTAATTATGAGTTTCAAATTTGAATTTCAATAGGTACAATACAATGAAACCAAATTGGAGGAGAAGCCAAAGCAGTTTTGAAGACAAAACACTCTATTGCTTTCTTTTATTTTATTTTTTTAAAAAAAAAAATCCTATTATAAGTTTTCAGTTTCCATTAAAAGAGCCTCTCTCTGCCACTCGAGACCTCTCACAGTTTGCGTCTTAAAATCTCCACTCACAGTCATCGCCGTCTATCGGTTTGGTGGTGTAGGGCTCAGGATCTCATCTTAAGATATTAGGTTCGAATCCAGAGAGTGTATTTCTTGTAAGAGCTTGAGACAGCCGGACTGCTCCGCTTAAGCGCGAAATGGATGGTTTGGCGACCACTACAAGAAAACTGGGAAATAGAAACGGAAAAATCAGTCTCTATTCTGTCGCTACTGGCCAATCAGTGACGGAATAAAAACGGAAAAATTTTGTCTCTATCTAGTTCGTCGCAAAAATAATAGCGACGGAAACATTAATCATTCGCTAAATATAGAGACGACATTAGCGACGGAATACACGGAAGTATTCCGTCGCTATTCAACTGCCGTTTCTATTATTATTATTATTTTTTAAAATAAAATTGTCATTTTTTAATTTTTTGAAGAAATTAAATTTGTTTTAAACAATATTATTAATATTAGTAAAATTATAAAATAAATATATTAATTACTTAAATTATAAAATAAACACAACAAATAATAAAATAAAAATTTTATTACATAAACGTTATAATGCGTAAAAAAAGTACAACATAAAAAAAATACATATAAGTTAATCATCCTTATCTCTCTGCTCATAATTAGTCGGCGGATCATGTGGACCTGAAGAGGGAGGCTGTGAACTCAAGTCTCTCATCATCTGAAAATACCGCTCCATATCTGCCATCGCTAATCCATTTCGAAATTTTGACACGGAATTTTCCGTCACTAAAAATACATTGTAGTGGACGGGGTTTCCAACGATTCCAAAAAAAAAAAAAAAGTAATATGACATAATAGCCCCCATGGGATGTGGTTTGGGGCAAATAACTTAATATTTAGTTGACATTCCAGAATTCAATACCAGTAATTGAATCAAATTTAACAAATATGATGAACTTAGTTAAGGGTTTCTTTGACCGTTGCAAATTTCTTGACAACTGTTTTTTAAGGGAAAATGAAAGTTGGATTTTTTAACGTTAAAGAAAATGAACATAAAATCCCTAACATTTGAAAAAGACATACAATCTCTTATTTCTTAACAGATTTTTATTTATTAAGTGTTAATATTATAAATTAATATAAGAATAATGTGTGATAATGTCTAGCAAATATAATAAAATCATCTATATTTTCACCCAAACTCACAAAATTTATTAACGGATATGAGATTTAATATATTTGTATTGATGAAAGACAAAATTTTTATTTGTATTGATGAAAGACAAAATTTTTATATCAAAGTATCCCTCACAAATTGAACTAGATAACTTAAACCCTAAACACTAATTCAAAACAAAATTACTACATATTCTTATTATTTCTCCTCCTGTAATCCACCATAAATTCATTTTTTTTAAAAAAAATATATAATTGTAAAATTGGTAGTTTTGTTGGAAATTTGGTAATTTATTTTCTAAAAGGATGTGGATCCCTACTCGTTATAATCTTTAACGGCACATGATATTAGGTATGGCAACCAGGCATGTATATTATCGAAATGTCAATATCCATATTTGATCCGTTAAACCAACATATATAAAAATATTGAACTCATATCCGGCTATAATTTACCGGTCCGCATGTGATCCCCTTGTACTCACATATATTTATTTTAATTATACGAGAATATCAATACTCATATCTGATCAATTTAATAAATTAATATAAAATATTATATTCATATCTGATCCTAACACATCATCTCTCGAACTCTATAATTTTGCCATCCCTCCCTGCCTGCTATTGGATTTTTGTAAATATTTTTCAAGTTAGTTCCTTGTAGTATTTTCATAATCGAACCGGTGATCCAAAATATTCAATGGGTCAGTGGTTCGATTGGTTGAACCGTTCCAAAAAAAACGGCAGAACCGGCCCATGTCATAAATAATTTAATTTAATTAAAAATTATATAAAAAAATTATTTTTACAATTTTAATTTTAAAAAAAATCAATCCGATCCGATTCATCGATTTTGACCGATTTTAATCTTTTTTTACTAATCAATTTTTATTCATTAATTGGATCATAAATTCATTAAAAAGATGTAATTGTAAAACTGGTAGTTTTGTTGGAAATTTGGTAATTTATTTTCTAAACGGATGTGGATCCCTACTCGTTATAATCTTTAACGGCACATGATATTAGGTATGGCAACCAGGCATGTATATTATCGAAATGTCAATATCCATATTTGATCCGTTAAACCAACATATATAAAAATATTGAACTCATATCCGGCTATAATTTACCGGTCCGCATGTGATCCCCTTGTACTCACATATATTTATTTTAATTATACGAGAATATCAATACTCATATCTGATCAATTTAATAAATTAATATAAAATATTATATTCATATCTGATCCTAACACATCCTCTCTCGAACTCTATAATTTTGCCATCCCTCCATGCCTGCTATTGGATTTTTGTAAATATTTTTCAAGTTAGTTCCTTGTAGTATTTTTAGAATCGAATCGATGATCCAAAATGTTCAATAAGTCAGTGGTTCGATTGGTTGAACCGTTCCAAAAAAAACGGCAGAACCGGCCCATGTCATAAATAATTTAATTTAATTAAAAATTATATAAAAAAATTATTTTTACAATTTTAATTTTAAAAAAAATCAATCCGATCCGATTCATCGATTTTGACCGATTTTAATCTTTTTTTACTAATCAATTTTTATTCATTAATTGGATCATAAATTCATTAAAAAGATGTAATTGTAAAACTGGTAGTTTTGTTGGAAATTTGGTAATTTATTTTCTAAACGGATGGGGTCTATACTCACTACAATCTTTAACAATACCTGGTATTAAGTATGACAACAAATCAGATATAATATTGGAATGTCAATATTCATACTCGATTCGTTCAACCAATGTATATAAAAATATTGAACTCATATCCGGCTATAATTTGTTGGATCGTATGTGATCACTTATACTCATTTCGATCTTAATAGATCCTCTAGAATTTTATAATTTTGCCATCCCTCCTTGCCTGCAGTTAAATTTTTTTAAATATTTTCCAAGGTAGTTCCTTGTAGATTTTTCTTAACCAGAAGAAAAGGACAATATTTATTACACAAAAGAAACCAAGTGGGTTCCACGAAAATGGACGGTGGGGATTTGACGTTTTAATAGATAGCCTCTCTCGAAATGCATGTAGAGTGCTGACAGTTGCTTGAGATTCACAGGTTTCTCACGTTTTTCGTTAAAGAAAATACATAAATAACGTGAATATTATTTATTATGAAAATTTTGAAATTATAATTTTTTTCACCCAAAATTTCAAATATTTCACTTTTTCATTTTTTACGAATTTATTCAATTTTTTTATGTAATTTTGGACATTATTCATTTTCCATAATAAAATGAATAAATTTCCAACAATAATACACGAACATACAACACACCCATAATAAAAATGACAATATTTCAATTTGTATTGATATTTACACGATCTATCATAATTTTATATGGCCTAACATAATTATGAATCTCAATTTTTTTAAATATAGAGAGATATTGATATTTATACTACATCATGTAAATATCAATATTATATTGAAACATCGTCGTTTTTGTTATGGGTGCGGAGCTGGAGGTAGACGTATGATTGTTGTTTTTTTTTACTGATTCAAGTTTCCCACTACTTGTAATACGTGTAAAATGCCACGTGGAATCGGATCCGTTCATTTTCATCTTCATTAGGGACCCACCAACAATTATATTATATTATATATATATATATATATCACTCTGATAACTACAGCCACTAGCATTCAATCAAACACAATCACAAAACATACGGATTCTTCTCGAGTTTTGAGTTCAGTTGAGTTTCAGTTATGAAGACATTAACGAGTTCAGCATCAAAGATACTAATTGACAAGTACAATAAAGACAGAGGGTTCTTGTCTTCAAATGGGTTTCATGTTAATAAGCCTGAAATTTTGTTATTGCCACCCAAGAAATTTGTTCATTCCTGGTTCATGCACCACAAGGCTGTGCCTTTGCCTTTGCAGCCCCTTTATGCTCTCTCCTCCTCTGATGCCCAGGTTTCTTGATATTTTTTTGTTTATTGATTATTTATGCTTTGCCACATAGAGTGAAAATAATCAAATGTTATTTTCTTGTTTCTGTCTTCAAAAGGGTTTCATGTTAATAATTAATCAATGTTATGCTTGTGATGCTTTTAGAATATATTATCTTTTGTGGTTTAGGATTCTAGCAATGGAAGTTAAATGAAAAGACCCCAGTAAAAGTATTTGTAATTGGGGCTTTCTTCAGCATATTGATTTGCTTGTGTTTGCTTAGCAGATGAAATTTTAAGGAAGTGGCTATGTGAATTTTTTTTTAAGATGTATCCAATAAATTAATGAAAAATCTGGTTTATTAATGAGATAATTTTGATTTATCCCGTTAAAATTTGGAGTATTGCGAAATCTTGTCCCACTGAATCAATGTTCTGGTTACGCCACTGGTGGTCATTAGTGAGTGAAATTATAATCTCCTAAAGGAAAATTTAGACTGATTTTGGTTGTATTCCCGATGCAGGCAGAACTGGGGACTGAGTCTCAAATTCCTACAACATGTAAGTTCCTTGTGACTGTTGGGAAGTTGGGAATTTTTGACAATAGTTAGGCTGAATTTTATGATTCTGTTGGTTGCAGTTGAGTCAAAAACTGTGCATGTTAAATTCCAGCTACAGAAAGAGTGCTTGTTCGGCGAGCAATTTTTGTTAGTAGGAGATGATCCTATGCTTGGCTTATGGGACCCTACAAGTGCAATACCATTGGAGTGGTCAGATGAACATTTTTGGAATGTTGAGCTTGTAAGTAGGAACACCGCGGCAATATTACACATGCGCAAATAGAGACTTTCTTTTTTCTTGAGATTAATGCTGATGTTGTTCTATGTTTAGGATGTACCCGTGGGCAAAACAATGCAGTTCAAGTTCATACTGAGAGAAAACACAGGCGAGATTCTGTGGCAACCTGGCCCGGATAGGAGTTTTCAAACCTGGGAAACCAAGAATACGATCACAGTTTTTGAAGACTGGGAAGATGCTGAAGAGCAGAAAATAATCGAGGAAGTCCCAACAGATACCTCAAAAATCTTAGTTGCACAGAACCTTACGGTGGTTGCTGGTGATAGTGATACGAATTCTGC
Source organism: Zanthoxylum bungeanum (assembly GCA_019454045.1). Lineage (NCBI taxonomy): Eukaryota > Viridiplantae > Streptophyta > Magnoliopsida > Sapindales > Rutaceae > Zanthoxylum > Zanthoxylum bungeanum. The sequence goes on from SKCR01007190.1 coordinate 160,357, forward strand.
AAAGATACCAGAGAAGCCGATGGCTATTGTTGCAGAGAATATTGGATGTCCTAAGGAGGATCCTGTGTCCACTGCAATTAACGAGATGCTTGTTGAGAAGCAAACTAGTCAACTGGATGAGGAGTCTGCGATAAACAAGAATATAAAGACAGAAGAAGTTCTCAGAAGTAATGACAGAGCTGCAATGATCGAGACTCAGGCTGTAGAAGATATTGGTTACTCCAAGGAGGATACTGTATTGAGTGCAACTAACAAGATGCTTGGTGAAAAGAAAATTAGTCAACCAGAGAAGAAATCTGTGGCTAACAAGAATATGAAGACCGAAGAAGATGTTCTTGAGAATAACGGCAGTGCTGCTGCAACAATCAACAGTCTGACTGCTGAGAATATTGGTTATCCTAAGGAGAATTCTTTGTCTGAAGCAGGTAATAAGGGTGAAAAGCATAGTAGTCAACCTGAGGAGGGATCATTGTTTAACAAGAATTTGATGACAGAATATGTTCTCAAAAACAATGGCAGAGCTGCAACAACCAATAATCCGGCAAGCACGCATGTCGAGGGAAATCTAATCACTCATGAAGTAGATGCTGTCCTAGTGCCTGGCTTGACTCCATTACCAACATCAGATGAAGGAGAAATTCAAGATGAAGATCAGAAAAGTATTCCCGTTGATTCTTCAGTTGGAACTAATGAAGCAATGAACTACAATTCGCCAGAGGTAACTGCTTGATGAGTGTAATTTTCTGTTGTTTTCTTTAGCTTTTATTCTTTCTTTGTTTCTTCTTACTGCTTTTACAAGCCAAGCAATAGTGCTTTCCCTGTTTCTTTAGCCATATCTTTACCAATCTTAGTAGAATTCACGTCTTGTATCTCGTAGAAATCAATGTTTGCTAGAATGAATTTCTATAGATGGTATGTATCAGCGAGGAAGCTCTTTCATTTTTCAATGTTGAAGTGTTGCATCTTAATTGTCATTTGTAGAAAAATATGATATTTTTGTCTTAAATTCTACCATCAGCAATTAATGGAATTTAACCACGTATTAAACCACACAACAAAAATTTGAAGCCAGTATCTTCGAAGGATCTGACTAGATTTTGCTTGTTGCGGATGAAGCGCGCAATCTTAAATTCAGTTCCACTAGCTAGACCTATAAATTTTAAAGCTGCAACAAGTTTAGCAGTTCACTAACGAAAACAACAGTATCCTCGAGCATCTTCATTAAGTTCAAATATTCGTCTAGAAACTTGTTTCCAGTATAAATTAACATGAAACAGAATTGTCATCCGCCTGAGTATTAACAATCTGATCTGTACTAATGTGAGACCATTGCTAGAAATAACGAGTTAAAACAATTTGTAGTTTTTCCACTGCAAAATCCATTTCACTTTTGTTTATTCAAGGTTACTATCCTTCACATCTTAGTTTGTGTGGCCTTTTTTTTTCGCTGTTATTAACTTACCGAGACCAATTACTATGCAGTCAGATGAGAAGCAAGAATATGAGGGTCATCGACACGAGAAAAAAGTTGAGGTATTCAGTAACGAGGAGCAACAGCTTGACGAGGAACTGAATCAAATGCCTCATTTAGCCAAACAGGAACAGGAGCCTGCTGCAAAGCCATTGGACAGTAATGTCGTGCAAAATGACATCCAGTGGGGTCGTAGAACTCTACAGACACTTCTTACTAATTTAGGATTGCTGTAACATCAGCAGCGTGACGTAGCTGTCATGTTAGTTTTGCTACATTCTACATAGCTTGTGGTTCTATTGCTCGAATTTGTAGTTCCTTGGCAAAGAGGAGACGACTAAAGCATTCTCCGTGGCTGTTGCGTGTACATATGATCTTTTTGTTCCTGAACCTGTCATTATTGTATGGAGTGTTGCCCAGGTATTTGTTTTCGCTTTCAAGGTATGTATTACATACATGAGGTCGTTTTCATGTACTAGTTGGAATTGATTACATATTGTATTGTTAATGTATCAGTTAAAAGCTTCTGCATTTTTCATAGATGTTTTAATGTCTTGTATGCTATTTGTATGTATAGAGGAATAATAAAACGAGAAATACTACTCATCGTATTATGGTGAGCGATATTGTCATATGGTTGTTAACTGTTTGTTAAATCTGCACTCTGCAGTGTGTGATTGTGCCACATATTCTGATACATAAACCTAAATATGGTCCGCAAGGGTCGTGGCTTGGTGGTATAGGGTTCAGGATCTCACCTTGAGGTTCTGAGTCCGAATCCAGTGAGTGCGTTTCTTGTAAGAGCCTGAGACAGTCGGGGGTTTTTACTTACTTTGCTTAAGCCCGGAAGGGGTGGTTTGACGGCGGGGTTTCCAACGATTCCAAAAAATAATAGTAATAATAATCCTAAAGATGACTTTATTCATGTGGTGATGTTTTTTTATTCCCAGTCCCCAGAAGTCCAGGGTCAAGCAAGATTCAAAGGGTGCATTTGCATATTAAAATTTCTACAATACAGTACTAGGATTTAATTTTAGGGTAGTAAAAATATATATTAGTGGGTTATTTTTAATTTTTTATAGTGATAAAAAAGCATACAAAATTACATAAAATTATAAATTTATCTCGAACTTTAGCATGGTTAGTAAATCAATACTATTGTTCTAGTATATCACGTTACTCATGCAACAACTTATTAATAACTCATCACACGTATTAAAATATTAAAAAATTATCAAATAAATTATAATCACATTTAATATAATTACATATATTATATGTTTATTAAATAATAATATCACGTTATTTATAATTCTGTTATATGAAATAATTATTTTATAATTACCAAATTTTATTCGATCCGACTGAAGAGTCAAAGAGCTCCCACCGCACTACTTGCAAGTCTTGACACCAAAATTACCCGCAGTTCATCATCCTTGTGGATTTAGATACCTGGTTGGTATTGCGTACAAAAAATTATCAGGAATTTTTATTAAGATTTGAATTTTTTTTTTGAACAATGATACGAGATGTATCATACATTCGTGATAAAAAAAATCATCCCGACTCAATATCTAATTATACGAAAATTTAGTATTTTCTTGATCGAGAATTTAGTATTTTCTGTCAACCCTAACAATGTGGTTATGGATGCAATCGAGACATCTTGTATCGGTCCCGCTGAATCCCGATTATGATTCTGAATAAAAAAATCGTCATTATTAAAGAAATAATATCTCTTTATTATGAAATTAATTTCCGAGATATAATTCCTATAATTCTTAGGAATTGTGACATTATTATATTTCAATTATTAATATTATTTCTTTCTTATTTTAATTTGATATATAGCTTATATAATGACTCATATTATTATAAATACAATATAGAGTGAATTCGATACTTTCTTTCATTATTTAACATGATATCATATACTAATTTAAGTTTCAATCTATGTTCTCATCGGCGTCTGGAGATCACGGCCACCATCGGCACGTGAACCTCACGCGCCACCCCTTCACAAGTGCTTCAACCGCACCACCTCACCACAAAATTCCTCGCTCTCTTCTTCCTTAACCATAGTCGTAGTAAGCAAGCTTTTTCAGAATTTTGACTTTCTCATAGGATTGCTATGCAAGCTTCTAATTCAATCAACGTGCTAGCCGTCGACACCGAGTTCCCAGGTTGTCTCCGTCAGAAACGCACCGGCTGATTAACGTTACAATCTTTGATTTGGCTTATTACGTATGCTTGCATAGCATGATGATTCATCTGCTTTCACCAACACCTATGTTGAAAAGCTTGAGTTTTGGGAGCAATTTTTTGATTTTAGACAATATTAAAATTTGATTTCGTTTGGTTAGCTCTCTCGAGCTTCTGCTCCTTTTCGGGTTTCGACATTTTTTCAGACTTTCGTGCTCTTTTAGGGATTTCGTTTCGGGCTTCGACTCCTTTTGGGATGTCGCTCCCTCTCTAGCTTCAGCTCCCTCTCGGACTTCGACCTCATCTCTGGCTTCAACTCCCCTTTCAGGCTTCGTAGGTTAAAACTCACAATTATCTGCAAGTTTCAAGACTCAAAGTTTCAAGCCTCCGTCGATGCAACATCGGGCTTGTTCATTTGTCACCAGCTTGAGTTTGAGGATTGTTAATTAAGAAAACAATATAAATCGTGTTTAGGAAATAATATCTATTTATTATGGAATCAATTTCCAAGATATGATTCATAAAATCCTTAAAATTTATGACATCCATTATTAATGTTATCTCTTTCCTATTTTAGTTTGATATTGAAAGTTCATAATTATTCTAAGGTTCTGACCCTATGCGGAATTCTAACATGCAACCACAATATCCAACAAATATAAAATAAAGCAGAATATCAATTCAATGCAACAACTAAAATCAATCACACAAAATCAACACAATAATTTTGGTGACGAAGTGGAAAACTCGTGCGAGTAATAAAACACTCCGGGTATCTCAGCTACCAGCCCAATCCACTATATAGAGAAAAACTTACAGCGATGATCAAGACCTATGATGGCGACTCCACCGACTCAAGTACGTCAACACTGCAAGAACTCAAAGAACTTCTCGAGCCCGTAACCTACGGTTTCTTCAGAACCTCTAAAGTCTCTGAGCGGATTGTCTCTGCAACTCTAAACGCCGGAACTCCGACTACCAAACTTCCTCCTAAAGAACTCTGAATTATTATGAATTTTGGGTTATGTTGTGTTGAAGGTTTATCAAAGAAGGATTCTCACCATTAACAAAGATGACAAGAAGATGAAAGAAGTTTTCAAGGTGGAATCAAAGAAGATTGAAAGTTTTGAGAGATTTTGGTTCAAGAGATTTGTGTTTCAACACTTGAGGAATGTGACTACATGTTCTATTTATATGTAGGACATATATTTAGGGTTTTTCTAAGTGAAAATGCTGAAAAACGCGTTCAGATCGATGTCGCGTTCGAACGTTGACTCGAACACACCACGAACGCGTGCATACTGGTAAGGGTGGCAGAAAAGCCCGAAACCCGGCCCGGCCCGGCCCGTGGTGGAAAAAGCCCGGACCGGGTCAAAATAATATAAAAAAAACATAAATATATATATTGATATGTTTGTATCATTTTTATTTGTTTTTAGCATTTAAATTGTTAATTTATCAATGAAACTTGTGATTTATTTATAAATTGTCTTTGTATATAGTGTAAATGTATTATATATATATATATATATTTAAAAAAAAATTCGGGCCCAAAAAAAGCCTGGGCCGGCCCGTTGCCACCCTTACCTACTGGAAAGACTCATTCGAACGCTACTCGAACGCACCACGAACGATTGCTCTCTGGAATATTTCGTTCGGACGCTTCCTCAAACGTACCTCGAACGTTTGCTCTCTGGAATATTTTGTTCGAACCCAACAGAGAACGTGCCACTAACGCCACAGGGTCGAACGCTGCAACGAACGCAGCACTAACGAAAATGCTCCAACTTTGCCAAAAAACAGTCATGTTAGCACCTTTTTTATTGGCATGTGTCCGTGACAAAACAAGTTCAATTCAGTTGTAATCTTTCATGAAGATCTTTGTGCAATTGGACTGGTTTCTGGCTGCTATGCATCAGACATGCGTTCGTGGTGCGTTCGTTGCAGTGTTCGAACGATTGGCGTTAGTGCTGCGTTCGTTTGTGGGTTCGAACTTGTGGCGTTAGTGGCACGTTCTTTATTGGGTTCGAACGGGAGCGTTCCAGAGAGCAAACGTTCGAGGCACGTTCTTGTGGGGTTCGAACGGGAGCATTCCAGAGAGCTCACGTTCGTTGTGCGTTCGATTGACGTTCGAACGAGTCTTCACAGAAAGGGCGCGTTCGTGTAGCGTTCTAGTAAGTGTTCGAACGCGACTGCGATCTGAACGCGTTTTTGGCCTGCAAACCCTAGGTTTTCACCCTACCTATAAATATAACCCTTAGCCGCCATTATCATGAGTTGAAGCATATTTTCCTTGAGCCAAATACTCTCAAAGCTTTCAACTCTCTTTGAATCCACCATTGAAGACTTCTTCATCTTCTTGTCTTCTTCATTAATGGTGTGATTCCATCTTTGATAAACCTTCAACACAACTTAACACAAATTCCATAATCTTTTAGAGTTCTTTAGGAGGAAGTTTGGTAGTCGGAGTTCCGGCGTCATTGGTGATATAATCTACTCAGAGACTTCAGAGGTTCTAAAGAAAACCGTGGGTCGCGGGCTTGAGGAGTTGCCTTGAGTTCTTGCAGTATAGAGGTACTTGAGTCGGTGGAGTTGCCACCATAGGTCTTGACCATCGCTGTAAGTTTTTCTCGATATAGTGGATTGGGCTGGTAGCCGATATACCCGGAGTGGTTTTTTACTCGGAATAGTTTTCCACTTCGTCTCCAAAATTATTGTGTTGATTTTGTGTGGTTTGATTATATTTGCTGCTTTAATTATTGTTATTGTTTTTACATTTGCAGCTTATTATTTTAGTTGGTTGATTCGTTAAATTGCCTGTTGCAATTCCATAGTAGCAGTAACAGGACTTGTCCTGCTTATTGTTTGTAATTCCGCTTAGGGTCAGAACTTAGGATAACCCCGAATTTTCAATTGGTATCAGAGACTGAACTCGATCCTTGACCCTTTAGCTATGGAGCATAGTCAACCATTAAATTGTGATTCCCTCACGTATCGTGATTTTGGCCTTGTTTACAAAGAAGTTTAAGAAATTTCTTAAACTTAGGAAGAGTGGCCATATCAGTGATAAATATATGGAGAATAAGCCTAAGATAGTAGGCATGGCAATAGAGAGTCTAGAGGGGATATGGATAATAGATCCCCGAGGTGTCTAGTGCCATGAATGTGAAGGATATGGGCATGTTAGATCTGAGTGTCCCACATACCTTAGGGCTAAAGGCAAGAAAGCCTTGGCAACATCACTTAGTGATTCTGAAGGTGATGACTCTCCTAAAGGCAATTATATTGCTTTTATTGCTAGTGTGACTGATGAGAGAGAGATTGTTGTTAATAATGCTGATTCAGAAGTCTCTCTTGATGAGTCTGTAGATGAGGAAAGTCTTCAAGTAGCTTATGTTGAACTGTTTAATGAGAGTTTAGCTATTAAGAAGACTAATATAGAGGTCAGTAAAAGGCTGAAAGCTGCTGAGCTAGAAAAGAATGAGGCTCAAGCCAATCTTGAGCAAAGCCTTTTGATGGTTGATGACCTGGAGGAGAGGAACAAAGGTCTAATTAATAGGGTCCAAATATTAGAAACTGAACTTGAAGATACTAGAACCCAATTGTCTGTATTTTCTAGTGAGAATGAAAATATGGACCATATGTTAGGAATTATTTCTGAGCCTAACTGTGATAAGACTTCTTCTTCCAAAGCTGTGCCAGTAGCAGCTAAACGTGACTTAGGTAAGAAACCTGTTGAGTGTAGTCATGTTATTCCTCCATTTATTCCTCGTCCTGTGACCCAACCTCGATCTAGAGGTGTTGTGGGTAAACTTCACTCTCGTCTGAGGTTTGTGCCTGTGTGCCACCACTGTGGCAAGGCTGGACATATTAGGCCTAAGTGTTTCATATTGCACAAGCAAAAGAGAAGGCCTAAGAGTGTGTCTCCTAGATTTGATTCGTCAAATCTAATGTCTCAAGTTTCTGCACTAACCAAACAAGCTCAATTCTTGAGTGAGAAACTTGCTTTGTTGTCTGGGAACTCTCATGTGCATGAGGCTCCTAGAAATGTTTGGGTGAGGAAGCAAGATGTTTTCCCATCTACGTCTGCATGTCCTAATGGACATGATGAGAGTGCACTTCGGTGTAACTCTGCTTAAAAGATGCATTTTTATTTTCCCATTGCATGTGTGTGTGCGTGTGTCTTATGTTTTTACACGTTTGTTTTATTTTCACAGCATATGGGTGTGTGTGTGTGTGTGTCTTGTTTTTGTTATTTGCCCCTTGGTATATAGGATGGAAACTTGGACATAAATTTCATAGCCGATTCTGAATGGACGGTAGTATGATCTGCACTCGGGATACAACTACACGTATCATTGGATGTTTTACAAGCTGTTTTGTGTCTTTATTTTTTTTTTGTTTTTTTTTTTGTGCTTTAAAATTGAAAAATCAAAAAAAAATTATTATTATATATTTTGAAAAAGACCAAAAATATTTTCTTGACTTGTTAAAGCATGAATGGCATGTGCATGTGATCCTGGTATGTAGGATATATGATTATGCATGTATGATATGCTGTTATTTTTCTTGATGCTCTATATGCATGAGTGTGTATGATAAAAACTTTTGGTATATCTTGTGCTTGCACCTCACATACACGTTTTTATTTTATCAAGGCTTGGTCGCATGTATGAGTTTTTGGAATGGCAATCTAATCTCTTCCATGCTTTGTTTGCTTAATAGTGTGACATTTGACTAGTTGACCTTGATATCCCCTTGTTAAAGTAAAAAGAAATATATTTAAAAAGAACAATGAGACTCAAGTGCAAAAGAGCCAAAATGGCCAAATTCAAAAGATAATGGCAAAAACCCTTCACTTGAAAGAGTTATTAAATATGAGCTCATGATATTTCTGGGGTAAATAATATAGCATGCAACCAATGTTGCTTATTTTCAGGTCCTAGTGGTGCTGAGTTTGAACACATATTTTGTGGACTTGGTTTGTTTAGAGATGGATTTCTTTGGCTGTGTCCAGCTCATAAAATAAGGTCTTAAGCCTTGATTTGTTGTGCACTTTATTTTTCACGCAAGTGCTTTCTATGCTTTGGTGTTTATGCCATATGCATAAGTGTTATATTTAGCCACTTTTAAAATGATGCATATTGTTTCATACAGGATTTTTATTTATCTCAGTATGTGCCTGTGTGTGCTTCATGTTATTGCATGCTATTTTTTTTCTTGTGCACCTTTCTGAGTTTTGGTTTACTTCCCGTTTTTTATTTTGCTAACTATATGTGCCTGTTAGTGAGGGGGAGTATTTCCTGTTTGTTTATGCTCTTGCATGTGTTTTCTCATGTTCTCCTGTTATTTTTCCTGTTCTTTTACCCTTTGTCATTTCGTGACAAAAAGGGGGAGAGTAATATATTAAGGGGGAGAGCCTTAATATATAGGAGGGAGTCGTAGAATATCCTTTAGATATCTCCGTTTTAAGGGGAGTTAAGATTAAGGGGGAGATGGATTTCTACTTGTACATGTATGAGATTTTTACCTGCTTTATGGTTTACTTGATTATCCCAATGCTTTTCACGGTATATTGTTGTTTGTGGATGTTTCAGGTAGCAGGTATGTTGCTGCGGTGGCATTACTTTCAAGACTACTTTGTTAGGTGTTAGATCGAGTCCATTTGTAATAAGTCGCTGTTTTGATGGTTGACAGTTGACTATTTGCTTTTTGGGTCTATTATCGTAGTTTTTGTATTATGTAGTGTTTTGTCACGGAATGCCAAATGGGGAGATTGTTAGCACTTTTTTTATTGGCATGTGTCCGTGACAAAACAAGTTCAATTGAGTTGTAATCTTTCATGAAGATCTTTGTGTGCAATTGGACTGGTTTCTGGCTGCTGTGCATCAGACATGCGTTCGTGGTGCGTTCGTTGCAGTGTTCGAACGATTGGCGTTAGTGCTGCGTTCGTTTGTGGGTTCGAACGTGTGGCGTTAGTGGCACGTTCTTTATTGGGTTCGAACGGGAGCGTTCCAGAGAGCAAACGTTCGAGGCACGTTCTTGTGGGGTTCGAAAGGGAGCATTCCAGAGAGCTCACGTTCGTTGTGCGTTTGATTGACGTTCGAACGAGTCTTCACAGAAAGGGCGCGTTCGTGTAGCGTTCTAGTAAGCGTTCGAACGCGACTGCGATCTGAACGCGTTTTTGGCCTGCAAACCCTAGGTTTTCACCCTACCTATAAATATAACCCTTAGCCGCCATTCTCATGAGTTGAAGCATATTTCCCTTGAGCCAAATACTCTCAAAGCTTTCAACTCTCTTTGAATCCACCATTGAAGACTTCTTCATCTTCTTGTCTTCTTCATTAATGGTGTGATTCCATCTTTGATAAACCTTCATTATGAATTTTGGGTTATGTTGAAGCATATTTCCTGGATTATGAATTTTGGGTTATGTTGTGTTGAAGGTTTATCAAATAATGATTCTCACCATTAACAAAGATGACAAGAAGATGAAAGAAGTTTTCAAGGTGGAATCAAATAAGGTTGAAAGCTTTGAGAGATTTTGGTTCAAGGGATTTGTGTTTCAACACTTAAGGGGAATGTGACTACATGTTCTATTTATATGTAGGACAAAGATTTAGGGTTTTTCAAAGTGAAAATGCTGAAAAAATACGTTTAGATCGCTGTCACATTCGAACGTTTACTCGAACACACCATGAATGATTGTTGTCTGGAATATTTCGTTCGGACGCTTCCTCAAACGTACCTCGAACGTTTGCTCTCTGGAATATTTTGTTTGAACCCAACAGAGAACGTGCCACTAACGTCACATGTTAGAACGCTGCAACGAACGCAGCACTAACGAAAATGCTCCAGCTTTGCCAAAAAAACAGTCCAATTGCTCCAATTTCTTCAAGACTTATTACAACTCAATTGAACTTGTTTTGTCACGGACATGGCTAATAAATATATGGAACTAACAGATATTTAAGCCATATAAAAGCTCGTATCATTGTAAATATAATATAAAATAAATTCAATATTTTCTTTTATTATCTAACACTTGTTACAGTTCTATATCTCAAAAAAAAATATAGGCAAAAAATCTAATTATGATTGGAGATTTTTTTAGGTTAAAAATCGAATTTTTTGAACTTTTTTATATTGAATCCTAATCTATTTAAATTTTTAATGGGGAATATTATTTTTTTTTTCACGTTTAATCCAACAGTTTTAACACACAATTCACAGACAGTTAAGAATTACATGCGTGGCTACAAGGAGAGATTTTTTGGTGCAACAGTGGTATAGGTGACGTGGTACCACAAGCGAATTAAAAAATGACATGTAAAGTTTCTTCACCTATTTTTTAGTTATTTTTTAATTTTTAACACGCGTGACAATGAATGATTGGCTTATTGCATGAATAACGTGGTACCATTGTTGCATAGAAGATTTTCTCGGCTAAAAGCGGCCTGTAGTCTACCACAAGACCGTAAGTCCGTAAGTCATAACCTCCTCGTCAAAGAGTCAAAGACGTTACAAATTTCAAAATGCTACAAATGCAATTAAATTAATGGGAAAAAGAACATCGAGACCCTCAAGGTTTTCTCTAATATACATAAAGACCCCTTATTTTATTAATAGTCATTATTCATCTATCTAGGAAACAAAGACTGATAGACCCCAAAATTTGTGAGGAAAAAAAGGATTTTTGTGACTAGTTCGCGAAAGTATGAGGTCTAAATATCATTTTCTCTAAATTAATTAACTAATTATAGTAAACAAACAATAATATAAATTATAATTGAGATAAAACGGTGTAGGAGAAGAAACTTGAATGAAATATTTTTTGAATCTCTTCTATAAAGCAAAGGTGAAGCATTACAAGATCTAATAATCAGAAAATATGGGTGACCCATCTTTCCAGAAGAGAAACAAAACTTGACTGATGTGGATTTTTTATCACCTGCAAAATGAGCTAACTTCGTCTCATCAGGGAAATGAAAAACTTTATTTTTTAAATATCAGGAAAAGGAAAATCGGTCTTACGTCATTTATATGGATGCGTAGGTAAATCGGTACTGTCACATACTCTTACAAGAGTACTACTCAGGATTTGAACCCGAGACCTTGAAGATAATATCTCAATCTCAAACCGTTGGGCTGAGCCGCAAAATGAAAATCTTGCATGTACAAGAAGAACACAAAAACCGTTTTTATCTTGGGTGTATTGCATCTTCTGCTACGTACTGAGGATGATCGACTTCATGAACCACGCAGTAGTTCTTCCTTCGACCAACCGGTTGAACCGATCATGAATTTGGTTTGGTTAAATCCTAAAAATAATGGTATTAAAAAATCGATCAAAATCGATATAATTAGTTAATCGAATCAACTGATTCCTAACCAAAAAATAAATCAAAAATTATAATTAAATATTTGTTTATAATTCTTAATTAATTAAAATTATTGGTCACATCATCTATACTGATTAAATCAATAATTCATTAGATCTTTTAAATCACGGGTGGCTCCACCGGGCATATATCATATTTTGGAAAGCTCCACCGTGGCAGCAAAAATGGTCAGTTATAAAACGACAGAAGTTGACAGGTTTGATGGATCATTTTAATTTTAAAGATATTTATTATACTTTTAGGCTAGATTTCGAAGAGTTATTGTTCGAATTATCCTGCAAAAAATACACTAATTTCATATGCGGGTATATTAGAGAAGTTGATCCTCTAAATAATTGAATTAAAAGACAGATTTCTGTAATCAAAATAATTGTGTGTTGATGGTGTTTTTTAGGCACTATGATATTTAAGCAGCACGGCATGGGTAAAAGGGTAAATTCCCTCCTTGGTCAAAATCATTAAAAATGACCATCATGACCGACCACATAAGTGAGGGTCGAGCACTTAATGGTAGGTGACCGACCACTTCGGTTCGGATGACCGGGCATTATCAGATCGGCGGAAGCATTCTCAGTTCAAATGACCATCGTGACCGACCTCATGAAGACCGGGAATATGGCGGGATATGCTCCAGAAGATAAGTTATCCTACCTTCATGGGGTAAACTAATAAGTCAGTGTCCTAGTAGGATAAAGGAAGTAAATGTAGTTTTAATTAGGAATCCTTATGGGAAAATGGAATAGTTTTGACTAGGAATCCTTATGGGAAAATGAAATTGTTTCAACTAGGAAATTCTTGTACAAATAGGAATATGATTTCTTCACCATTATAAATAGGAGGGTAGAGTGGGTGTAGAGAGAGGAAAAAAGTAACAAGTTGAAAGTTGAGAGTTGGGGGAAGGAGGTAAAAAAGTTGAGATCAAGATCATTATTGTGAGACTTGTAAACAAAAGAGAGAGCTGAGAATCGTGTTTGAGTAATAAAAGTATCATCCTTTTTGTGCCCGTGGACGTAGGTCGGACCAAGATCCACCGAACCACGTTAAATCTCCTTGTTGATTGGTGCATTTATCTGTCTTTTGCTAAATTTGATTTTGGTCCCCCATAACCAAACAAATTCACTATTGAGGGAGGATTGTCTCGGGAGTAATATTCTCATATTGCCCTGAGACCAAAATCAGCCGTCAACAGTTGGCGCCGTCTGTGGGGACCTCAACAAAAAGCAGCTCGCGTAGTAAGACGATGGCAGAAGATGGAAATCACCATTCGTCAGGGATTTCACCAGATAGTTCGGGAAATCCAGGATAAAGGTCTGTTAGTTGAGCATAATTTGAGGGGGTTCCCGATTGAGGAGGAAAATAGTAGGGCATACTGTATCTACCATAACGTTAGGGGACATGCCACGAATGGGTGCAGAGACCTGCGGGAGCAGGTGGAAGACTTGGTGAAAGAATGCTATCTCAGTGTGTATATAGACCATTCGGTTTTTGAGGTCGACCAAAGTTGATAGCGGAAGTCATCTGGTCGGATGCGTGGAATGCTGAGGTGCAGAGATGATGTATTAAGAAGAGTCTTGCTTGTAGTGACCCTTGTAGAGTTGCAAGAAAGGCAACAGATCCCAAAAAGGTGAGTAAGACATCTTCTATCTTAGGTTGACATTTGATTATGTTTGTTTGTTATACAATGGTTTTGATATTTGTTTTACGGCTCGGGTCTGCTCTTGTACCGCCGAGACCGATGTTTCTTTTCGACTCGGGTCTGCTCTTGTACCGCCGAGACCGATGTTTCTTTCCGACTCGGGTCTGCTCTTGTACCGCCGAGATCGATGTTTCTTTCCGGCTCGGGTCTGCTCTTGTACCGCCGAGACCGATGTCTATTTCCGGCTCGAGTCTGCTCTTGTACCGCCGAGACCGATGTTTCTTTCCGACTCGGGTCTGCTCTTGTACCGCCGAGACCGATGTTTCTTTCCGGCTCGGGTCTGCTCTTGTACCGCCGATATCGATGTTTCTTTCCGGCTCGGGTCTGCTCTTGTACCGCCGAGACCGATGTTTCTTTCCGGCTCGGGTCTGCTCTTGTACCGCCGAGACCGATGTTTCTTTCCGGCTCGGGTCTGCTCTTGTACCGTCGAGATCGATGTTTGTTTCGCCACGGGGCTGGATTTCGTTCCGCCGAGGCCGCGTGTTTATTCGGCTCAGGGCTGGATTTCGTTCCGCCGAGGCCGCTTGGTTATTCGACTCGGGGCTGGATTTTGTTCCGCCGAGGCCATTTGTTTATTCGGCTCGGGGCTGGATTTCGTTCCGTCGAGGCCGCTTGGTTATTCGGCTCGGGGCTGGATTTCGTTCCGTCGAGGCCTTATGGTTTATTCAGCTCGGGGTCGGGTTACGTCCCACCGAGTCGGCTTCTTTAGACTGGGGATGTAACATTCCCCCAGAGCCAAGTCTTTCTTTCAGCTCGGGGTCGGGTTACGTCCAACCGAGTAAGTTTCTTTGGACTGGGGATGTAATATTCCCCCAGAGCCAAGTCTTTCTCAGCTCGGGGTCGGGTTACGTCCCACCGAGTCGGCTTCTTTGGACTGGGGATGTAACATTCCCCCAGAGCCAAGTCTTTCTCAGCTCGAGGCCGGGTTACGTCCCACCGAGTCGGCTTCTTTGGACTGGGGATGTAACATTCCCCCAAAGCCAAGTCTTTCTTTTAGCTCGGAGTCGGGTTACGTCCCACCGAGTCGGCTTCTTTGGACTGGTGATGTAATATTCCCCCAGAGCCAAGTCTTTCTTAGTTCGGGGTCGGGTTACGTCCCACCGAGTCGGCTTCTTTGGACTGGGGATGTAACATTCCCCCAGAGCCAAGTCTTTCTTTTAGCTCGGGGTCGGGTTACGTCCCACCGAGTCGGCTTCTTTGGACTGTGGATGTAATATTCCCTCGGATCCAAGTCTTTCTTCAGCTCGGGGTCGGGATACGCCCCACCGAGAGACTTATCATCGACATGGGATCGGAGAATCTCCCCCATGGTCGGCCCTCTATTGGTCTGGGGAGGTGACATTCCCCTAGAGCCAAATGTTCTTCTCAGCTCGGGGTCGGGTTACATCTCACCGAGTCGATCGTTATCAGCATAAGGGCAAAGCATTTTTTCCACAGGTAGATATCGGGATCCTCGTTAACTAAGCTCATGAAGATGGCAGGAATGACCATATTTGCAGCCAAGGCATTTTTCTCTGCAGTTCCTGAAGTGACCACCGACGGATTCATTGACACACCATCTTTTTTATAGTTCCCGGCATCAACTCACAAACTCGTTGTTACCGAGAACTAGGGGATAGATGTTGATAGTGTTTTTTAGGCACTATGATATTTAAGCAGCACGGCATGGGTAAAAGGGTAAATTCCCTCCTTGGTCAAAATCATTAAAAAGGACCATCATGACCGACCACATAAGTGAGGGTCGAGCACTTAATGGTAGGTGACCGACCACTTCGGTTCGGATGACCGGGCATTATCAGATCGGCGGAAGCATTCTCAGTTCAAATGACCATCGTGACCGACCTCATGAAGACCGGGAATATGGCGGGATATGCTCCAGAAGATAAGTTATCCTACCTTCATGGGGTAAACTAATAAGTCAGTGTCCTAGTAGGATAAAGGAAGTAAAGGTAGTTTTAATTAGGAATCCTTATGGGAAAATGGAATAGTTTTGACTAGGAATCCTTATGGGAAAATGAAATTGTTTCAACTAGGAAATTCTTGTACAAATAGGAATATGATTTCTTCACCATTATAAATAGGAGGGTAGAGTGGGTGTAGAGAGAGGAAAAAAGTAACAAGTTGAAAGTTGAGAGTTGGGGGAATGAGGTAAAAAAGTTGAGATCAAGATCATTATTGTGAGACTTGTAAACAAAAGAGAGAGCTGAGAATCGTGTTTGAGTAATAAAAGTATCATCCTTTTTGTGCCCGTGGACGTAGGTCGGACCAAGATCCACCGAACCACGTTAAATCTCCTTGTTGATTGGTGCATTTATTTGTCTTTTGCTAAATTTGATTTTGGTCCCCCATAACCAAACAAATTCACTATTGAGGGAGGATTGTCTCGGGAGTAATATTCCCATATTGCCCTGAGACCAAAATCAGCCGTCAACATTGTGTACATGTTTTTTAATTGTCTGAATGAGATAAACAATTAAATCCTATGAAATTATTATAAAAGACAAATAAAGAAGAAATGAAAATTGAAAATATAATGTAATTACTCTAATTAAATGGATTTTATTTAATGATGATATTGAAGGCATAAAGGAATTAAAATTATAGTACTGGAATGGAAAATGCTTATAATTGAGTTGAAATTTAATGCATTGAAATAAATTTCTCAACACCCCCATTAATCCACTTTGCCACATTCTGCTACTTGAGAAAAAATGTGTACACGAAGGGGAAGTTTCTTTTTGACAAGAAGTGGCTACTGAGACAACTTTCTCAACCGGACTTAATTTCCTGATGATTTATTTTAATTTCGTGCTTGGAGAGGAAGTGATTCATGAGATATTTTAATTGGGCCGGATTTTATTTTATATTTTGATATAAACAATTATTAAAATGAAGGGTGAAATGATGGGATTTGAACGGATGTCTCTTGACATTTTATTATCCATCATTCTTCTATTCCTATAAATAACACTATAAATTTTTGCTGTAAATTCTCCAAATATTCAAATATTTTATGTTGGATGGAGGAGAGACATGTCTTTTGGATGGTACCCCTTAGGGACATATCCTCTATTTGTGTGTTACATGGTCCTATGCTCAAGGGATGCATAGGAGGGGTGCAACCCTTTGGAAGGTTGCACTCTAACCCAAAGGGTGCCCTTGAGGCACCCTTCCATGCTTATAAAAGGAAGCCATTATGTTCCTTTAAAGATATACAAATGAAATCCGAATTTCCTATTACAAGTTAGAGTCTGAATTGTTTTCTTGAGTCAGAGAGTATTCCACCATATTCCTAGTTCAAGATCTTGTTAAGATGTGCCCCTTGAACAATAGGAATCCAGGTTATCCTGTGAGAACGTTAGCCGCAAATTCGTAGAGCACCGAGACGAGGCTGATAAGTTCTTAAGGACAGAGATTAATCTCGATCCGGACTACTGTTTTTCAACTTTGTATCAAGGTTTTTCTTATTATCAAGTTTTAAGGTTTTATAGGGTTTATGCATGTTAGATCCAATTTTCCGGTTTGATTTGTTTGTTTGCATGTTAATTTCTTGTTTAATGACACTAATCGGACAACAATCTCAAGAACTTATCAACTAGTGTTGTTAAATAGTAAATCGCATGCTTAGTTAAGAAAATTTTCTGGAAAAATACAGACTGTGCATGAAAAAACACGTAGGGCGTTCGAACGCCCTACGCACGCAAAGGCAAAAATCTGAAAATTCGTAAGAACGTTCGAACGGGTATTCAAACGCAACTCGAACGCTAGCCTTCTGCCTAAGAACGTTCGAACGCGTCCTAAACGCAACTCGAACGCAAACTCTCTGGAATTATTTCGTTCGAACGCGTTCTCGGACGCTATACGAACGTCAACTCTCTGGAATTATTTCGTTCGAACGCGTTCTCGAACGCTACACGAATGTGAACTCTCTGGAACACCTCGTTCGAACGCGTTCTCGAACGCAACACGAACGTATAGACACTGGACAGTCTCGTTCGAACGTAGATACGAACGTGACACTAACGAATCTGTCCTGAAATTGTTATAAACTGCAAAGACTTATATTAATTTAATATTAACTTAGTAAATCATATACTGATACACTTTAAATCTTGGTAGTATAGATTTAAGTTATTATTAGGGTGTTCAATTATCACAAGCATACACTTAGTGATAAAGTTGAAACTTTTTGTGTGTTGCATACTTGGTTGAGAATTTAAAGTGTAATTTTACACAAGTAATTTCATCCAATCTTGTTTGACACATACACATATATCTACACTTATCGTATATTGATTTGTGACATTGAAAAAGTGAAATACTGAGTTTGAAATGCTAAGAGGTTCTATTGAGAAAGTAGTTAAAGGATATTCTGTCGAAAATGCTATAAGAGCCTAAGTGGTCAGGGACTTAAGTGGTTACTCCGGACCCCCCTCGTCCTCTGGGAATATTCCTTTATTTACTTTTCATAAGAAATCTTGGTTGGAAATTCAAGGACTTGTGTTTATTGGTACTACTTCAATAGAACAACAAGTGAATATTTGGTATATCACTTGAGACAATATCATTTGTTGGTCGTTGTACAATTTGTCTTTTGTAGACTTATTGAACCATGTTTGTTTCCAGTTACATATGGTTAGCGGAAACATCATAGTACCAGTCTCTCATGGAGAAAATCCGGAGAAGTTTGGTGGAGCAAACTTCAAACAGTGGCAGAGTAAAATGTTGTTCTACCCGACAACTCTGCATTTGGCTAAGTACCTCAACGATCCTTCAGGTGCTGTGGAGGGTGAATCAGAGTCAGCCAAGGAACTGCGAGAAGAGACATGGTCGTCTGGCGACTTCCTATGCAAGAACTACCTTAAGGGTGGTCTTGACAATACCATTTACATTGTGTACTAAGGCATGTCTTATGCGAAGATTCTCTGGGAATCTCTCGAGAAGAAATACAAAACTGAGGATGCTGGACAAAAGAAATTTGTCGTGGGTAGAATGATGTCTCAGTTGGGTGAACTGCAGTTGATCATTCATGAAATACTGGATGAATGAATGAAACTCTGTGAGACGTTTCAAGTTGCCACCATAATTGAAAAGTTGCCTCCATCATGGAAGGACTTCAGGAGCTATCTGAAACACGAAAAGAAGCAGATGAGCCTTGAAGACCTTGGAGTTCGATTGAGAATCGAAGAGGACAACATGATGTCCGAGGAGGCCAGCTACAAGACTATGAAGTCTAAGGCCAACATCATTGAGGATGTAAAAGGTAGCAATAAGAGAAACAGTGGAGCTGATTCTTCCCAAGCGAACAATAAGTTCAAGGGGAAGTACTACAACTGTGAAAAGAGCGGTCATATGACAAATGACTGCAGAAACAAAAAATCTCATGACAAGGGCAAGAAAAATGAGCCTATGTCGCTGAAGATAAGCAGTTAACTGATGAGATTTCAGAAATGAACCTCTCAGCAGTGGTAACTGAAGCCAACTTGGTTGGGAATCCGAGAGAATGATGGGTAGACACTGGGGCTACTCGTCATATCTGTACAGATAGCAAGATGTTTTCCTCGTATCAGAAGATCGATGGCGGCGACATCTGACAATGGGAAACTCGTCTACCTCTAGAATGGTTAGACAAAGCACAGTGGTTCTGAAAATGATATCTGGAACGAAGCTTACATATAAGAATGTTTGCATGTTCCAGATATTCGGAAGAACTCGGTCTCGGGTTTGTATTTGTTTCTGACAAGATTATATTGACAAAAAATGATGTCTATGTAGTAAAATGATACCTCGCTGTGGGCATTTTCAATGACTGTCAATTGTACTATTAATAAAGCTGAAACTTCTGCTTATATTATTGAGTCACAGAATGTATGGTATGAGAGGTTAGGACATGTTAATTATGATACAATGCGTATATTAATTAACATGGACCTTATACCTAAATTTGCATTGATAGGCAACATAAGTGTGAGGCATGTGTTGAAGCAAAAATACATAGAACATCATAGAACGAAGTTCTGAACCCTTGGAACTTGTATACACTGACGTGTGTGACATGAATATTGTGCAAACAATAGGCGGTAAAAAGTACTTTGTCACTTTTATCGATGAAAGCACAAGATTCTATTAAGTGTATTTGCTGATGAGCAAAGCTGAAGCTATTGAGAGCTTTATACACTGAGAACGAAGTTACAAATCAACTTGGCAAGGAAATCAAAAGAATCAGGAGTGATATAGGTGGTGAATATGTTTCATCATTCGGTGAATATTGTTATGTGCACGGAATTATTCACGAAACATCTGCTTCTTATTCTCCTCAACAAACGGGATTGTTGAGTGCAAAAACCGAACGTTGAAGGAAATGATGAATGTCATGTTGACTAGTTCTGGTTTACCTCAGAACTTGTAGGGGAAAGCCATGTTTTCCGCGAACTACTTTCTGAACAAGCTTCCTAACAGGAGATTTGACAAGACAAAATATGAGTTGTGGAAAGGTTATGTACCTTCCTACAAATATCTGAAAAATGTGGGGGTGTCTTGCCAATTGCCAAGGTGATGGTTCCTAAACCTAAGAAGGTGAAATATGACCCAAAATTGTTGACTGTATATTCATCGGATATGCCTGCAACAGTAGTGCGTATCGATTCTTGGTACATAAGTATAAGATTCATGACATCAATCTAAATGTGATGAT
Source organism: Zanthoxylum bungeanum (assembly GCA_019454045.1). Classification (NCBI taxonomy): domain Eukaryota; kingdom Viridiplantae; phylum Streptophyta; class Magnoliopsida; order Sapindales; family Rutaceae; genus Zanthoxylum; species Zanthoxylum bungeanum. Next base: position 180,822 of record SKCR01007190.1, read on the forward strand.
TGAGTCAATGAATGCAATATTTTTGAAAAGACATTTCCTTGTAAGGAAAGACAAAAAAGAAAGTCTCTCAAAAGATCTGTTGATACTGTCAAAGACAGTGATCAGGTTGACCAAGAGTCAAATTCGATTTTCTTACATATTAGTTAGAAAATGAGCCTCAAAGCTATAAAGAAGCAATGTCTTTTCCGGAGACACATCTGTGGAAAGAGGCTATTAACAGTGAGATTGATTCAATCCTACAAGACCATACTTGGGAGTTGGTTGATCTTCCTCCAGGTTATAAGCCAATGGGCTACAAATGGATATTCAAATGGAAGATGAAAACGGATGGATCAATAGTTAAGTACAAGGCAAGACTTGTCATAAAAGGTTATAGACAAAAAGAATGCCTTGTTTACTTTGACACCTATTCACCAGTGATTCGTATCACATCGATAAGAATGCTCATAGTCATAGCAGCTATATTTGGTCTTGAAATACATCAAAATGATGTAAAGACGTCATTCTTGAGTGGTGAATTGGATGAAGAGATTTACATGGAACAACCAGAAGGGTTTAATGTTCCTGGATAAGAACAGAAGGTGTGCAAACTTGTAAAATCCTTGTACGGATTAAAACAAGCACCTAGACAATGACATGAGAAAATTGACAAAGAGATATTGTCAAGTGGGTTTAAAACCGATGAGTGTGATAAGTGTATGTACATCAAATCAACTCAAAAATGATATGTCATTGTATGTCTCTATATAGACGATATGCTGATAATTGGTAATAATCATGAGTTGATTCAGTCTACTAAGAAAGTGCTATCCAGCAAATTTGATATGAAAGATTTGGGAGTAGCTAACCTAACTCTTCCTCTATCAAATAATACTGGCTTAAGCGTATTGCAATTAGAGTATTCAAGGATCATCGGAAGTCTGATGTATCTCACGAATTGCACACGAACTGATATCGCTCAAGCTGTGAACAAGCTTAGCAGATATACAAGCAATCCAGGACATAACCACTGGAAAGTAATAGTAAGAGTTTTGAGGTATGAGAAACTTCAAAAATATGGGCTACATTACGAGAGATATCCTGTTGTTCTAGAGGGATACAACGATGCTGACTGGATATCTGATATAGTGGATTCCAAATCTACGAGTGGATTTATTTTCACACTTGGTAATGTAGTCGTGTCATGGAAATCCTCGAGACAAACATGTGTTGCTCAGTCTACTATGGAATCAGAGTTCATAGCGTTAGATAAAATAGCGGAAGAAGCAGAATGGCTTTGAAACTTCCTGAAGGATATTCCTAGTTGGCCCAAACCAGTGCCAGCGATTGTAGACGCTGGTTTTCGCCCGAGGTCCACAAACGAGATTTGTAGGTTGGGGGCACTAGCGATCCTGCAAGACAAAGGCAGAGTGAACGGGAGTACTGCCCACCGGTGTGGTGGGTGCCGGGGGCACTCCGACGCTCAAGTCAGTGTAGGTACTAAGGAGTTAGAAGGTGGGAAATCAAAGGTTGGATACTACCCTGAGCTTCGTAGGGTGCCGTGAGGGCGGTCAGACGGAAATGTGGTGAGCTTGAGAATGTCTCAAAGCTGTGAGTAGTAAAGCTAGAAGTTCCATACCCTTTTTTCTTCTGGAGCCTCTTCTCTTATATACACGCCTTTGTGTGCATTTATTGCTCTTTCATTGCTTGTCCGTTGGGCGTCGATAACGGTTGACTTCATGAGGGGGTTTTATTGTGTTTGCCCGTTGTTGGCTGGCAACTGTTGAGTTTGTGGGTGTAGTTTATGAACTGAGGCGTTACGTGGGCCGGCCTCTGGATGGTCCTTCGGTTACGGGTGTTGGTGTTCATCGGGCTTGAGCCGACATTATGTCTTTGGGGTTTGATTAGAAGGCTTCAGGGGTGCATTTAGCAGAGGGTCTGAAGCGAAAGACCGAAATTACCCTTGGGCCAATTTTGGCCCGTACGATTTGTCCCCTACTATCTAAGTCAAGGAGTCCTTGGCTTGGAGAGTACTTGATGCGTGTGTCGCTTGGGACGAGGCCATAGTATGTAGGCGTACTCGAGTGTTAATGCTGCCTATTGATTGAATTAAACGAATGTAAAGTTATGAGCTTGACTCTACATGAGCCATTGGGGAAGTACCCAGTCGACCGAACCAGATGATGGTCGGGATAATGAACTTGACTCTATCAGAGCCATTGGGGAAGTACCCAGTCGACCGAACCAGATGATGGTCGGGATAATGAACTTGACTCTATCAGAGCCATTGGGGAAGTACCCAATCGATTGAACCAGATGAAAGTCAAGATATAAGTCTACCAGTTCCACCACTGTAGTGTCGAGTTCAATTTACCGCTCGGAGTCCGGATTGGTTTGGATCTGTGTCTGTGTAAGTAGTAGACTGTTGTATGGACTGGCATTCGACAGCTCTGCATCTGGCTGTGAAACTAAATTGTTTGGAGCACATGATGAGCGTCATTTTCCAATCAGCGATTGTACTTGGTGTCGAGTGGACTCTTATCATAACCACGTGGTCGTGGGTTCTGTAGGTGGAGATAAGAATAATCTTACTAGTTTTCATTGGCGAGTGATCCATTTGGTGGCCTTGTCACAAGCAGTGTGCTTTGTCGGGTGGGAACAAAATTGTATGAGGTAAATGATGACTTCCCAAAGCAAAGAATAAACTTCATTTAAAAATCTCAGAGCTGGTCGACTGGGCTCTCTGTGTGCTAAACCAAAGAGTAGTCTTTGTTTCGTTTTAAGCTTAACTTTGTGCATGCCACCTGGAATTTCTCATTTGGAGGATTAATATCTTCACACATCAAACAAAAAGGGATTGTTGAAATCCAATTAATATTGTTCCATGTAGTTCCAGAAAAACAAGTATGTTTATTTGTCGTATCGATCGGAGCCCCTGCCTCTCACAATGACTTCTTTCATCTCTTGTCGAAGAGATCTTAAACAAGTGTCAAGCCTCATATGTGGAGTGTCGAATGGAATCTTTAACAAGTATCAAGCTACATATAATAATTTTAATTGGGACATCTTCAACAACATACTGATGTCGGGTGGGAGATCCCTAGAAATATTGACCGGGATGTCCTCGCCAAATCTTCATTCGGGTACTGTCGACTGAGACATCCTTCTTATGCAAGATCATTGCTTCGTCGTATGAGGTGAATGGTAAGAAAAATAGTTCCATTGAAGGGTCGCGCCTTGTTCCTAATGTATATCTACTAGACTATGGTCGAATTGAGTCTAGAATTGATAACAACTCATTCATGTCTTCTGGAGGAGATGAGAATCCTCTTACGTAGTCTGAGGGGAATGACATTCTATCTGTGCCATCTGGAGTGGATGGTAATCGCCCCAAATAGTCTCGAATAGATGTCAATCATATAGAATACTTGGTTGATTGGGTATGCTGGGGATTATGAGAGAATTTTCATGTCGACTGTAGGAGGTGACTAACCTTTTATGTAGTTTGGTTTATTGTTGATCTACATATATCATATGGAGAATTTCGACTGTTCTCTTATGTCATTATTCATATGTAATGAGAGGTTGATGATAGTCCTTCTACGTAATAGAGAATATGGCTATCCTTCCACATCATTGGCAGGTGATGATTTATTGCGATTGGTCGGCTGGAGAAATATGATGACTTTTTCCGGTGATTTAGTGAACGGTCGTCTGATGGTGGTTTATTGTGGTAGGAGTGTGTTTGGAAAGATCTTAGATGGAGAGATCTTTGCTTGCCATGAATCGCTAGGGCCCCACGGTGGGCGCCAAATTGTAGACGCTGGTTTTCGCCCGAGGTCCACAATCGAGATTTGTAGGTTGGGGGCACTAGCGATCCTGCAAGACAAAGGCAGAGTGAACGGGAGTACTGCCCACCGGTGTGGTGGGTGCCGGGGGCACTCCGACGCTCAAGTCAGTGTAGGTACTAAGGAGTTAGAAGGTGGGAAATCAAAGGTTGGATACTACCCTGAGCTTCGTAGGGTGCCGTGAGGGAGGTCAGACGGAGATGTGGTGAGCTTGAGGATGTCCCAAAGCTGTGAGTAGGAAAGCTAGAAGTTCCATACCCTTTTCTTCTGGAGCCTCTTCTCTTATATACACGCCTTTGTGTGCATTTATTGCTCTTTGATTGCTTGTCCGTTGGGCGTCGATAACGGTTGACTTCATGAGGGGGTTTTATTGTGTTTGCCAGTTGTTGGCTGGCAACTGTTGAGTTTGTGGGTGTAGTTTATGAACTGAGGCGTTACGTGGGCCGGCCTCTGGATGGTCCTTCGGTTACGGGGGTTGGTGTTCATCGGGCTTGGGTCGACATTATGTCTTTGGGGTTTGATTAGGAGGCTTCAGGGGTGCATTTAGCAGAGGGGTCTGAAGCGAAAGACCGAAATTACCTTTGGGCCAATTTTGGCCCGTACAGCGATAAGCATACATTGTGACAGCCAATCCGCCATTGAGAGAGCCCAAAATACAATGTATAATGGTAAGTCTCGACATATACGTCGGAGACATAATACCATAGGTCAACTGCTCTCAAGTGGCATAATATCGATCGATTATGTTGAGTCGAAGGAAACCTAGCGGATCCACTAACTAAAGGTTTACCTCGAGAGCAAGTTGAGAAGTCATCGGGGGGAATGGGCTTGAAGCCTATAATCTAAGAATTGTCACTGTGGAAACCCAACCTAACTGACTGGAGATCCCAAGATCTAGGTTCAAAAGGGACAACATAAACTTTGTGCAATTCAAAACAAGCACTGAAGAGTTTTGTACTCTTTCCCATTCCGATAATGACGCTGAGAGTTGTCTGTCATGGTTAGGATAAGCTAAGGTTTTTAACGATCACTATATTAGGAGATGAGTCCTAATGGGGGTAAAGACATATTACCTCTTCATAGTAGATCATCTATTTCAAGTAAGAAGTGAGGCCGCTTCAATGGGAACTTTTAAAGGCGGGTTACCCTAAAGTATTTGATGAATCCGGGACTGTTGTTCAGGGCCGAAATGAACACAATCGTAGAACGGGAAATAGTCGAAGTAAAGCTGTGTGTTGGCAATTGTCTTGGTTTACACCAACGGCAGAACAGTTCAAGACTATGAGTCACTGGTTTGCCAAGTAAATCCGATTGTCATTCACTAGGAAATGTTCAAGGCGAAAGCTACCTATTTCGATGCAGTTTTAGTTCACGGAAACTCTCTCAAGTGTCTTCGTGAATATTTGAAAAATTGTGGGGGATTGTTGTAAATTATTCAAATATTCAAATATTTTGTGTTGGATGGAGGAGGGACATGTCATTTGGATGGTACCCCTTAGGGACATGTCCTCCATTTGTGTATACATGGTCATATGCTCAAGGGATGCATATGAGGGGTGCAACATTTTGGAGGGTTGCACTCTAACCCAAAGGGTGCCCTTGAGGCACCCTTCCATGCTTATAAAAGGAAGCCATTATGTTCCTTTAAAGATATACAAATGAAATCTGAATTTCATCCTACAAGTGAGAGTCTGAATTGCTTTCTTGAGTCAGAGAGTATTCCACCATATTCCTAGTTCAAAATCTTGTTAAGGTGTGCCCCTTGAACAAGAGGAATCCGGGTTATCCTGGGAGAACGTTAGCCGCAAATCCATAGAGCACCGAGACGGGGCTGATAAGTTCTTAATAACATAGATTAATCTCGATCCGGACTACTGTTTTTTAACTTTGTATCAAGGTTTTTCTTATTCTCAAGTTTTAAGGTTTTCTAGGGTTTATGCATGTTAGATCCAATTTTCTGGTTTGATTTGTTTGTTTGCATGTTAATTTCTCGTTTAATGACACTAATCGGACAACAATTTTATGAAGTTTTATTTTAAAAAAAAAAAAAAAAAAAAAAGAAAAGAATTAGCAAAGAAAGTTGTCATTTTGTTGGAGCTTTAATCTAGTCTTCTTGTGCATAGCAAGCGAAATTTATGTTTCCCTAATGAACTTTACTATTGTCACTTCAGATAAATTCATAGTTCCAAATTATCATTTATTGCGAGAATTAAGATCATCTATGTCTCTCTTTGGCATTATCATCTAGTGACATGTGGTATATAACTCAATCTTAATCATTTATTTTTTATGTCATGTCACAAATGACAATATTAAAAAAAAAAAAGAGGAGATTTTCATCGTTATTATATTAATCAAAGTTGATCTCAACATATTTTTAATTATAAGATTAGGACCTAAATAAACATCTTCTCATGATTAACATAGCGACATCAACCGAAACAAATAAATTAATCTAATAAGAAAGCTTAAGCTATAACCAAACAAAACCCTTTTTCTATCAGTTGGGTCAACTACCAGTATCTTTTGACACGATTGTGCTCTATCTAAAATCATTATTTAGTCAAATTATAATTAAGAAAATTTTTGCATCGTTTAATAGAATTAGTTGAGAGTATAAGTTAGATAATAAATATTTCACTGAGAGAATAAAATGGCTTATAAGTTCATCAAACTCTACACCAGAGGGTGTATTTATATCATTGTTTCGATGACAACTAAGAAGACCTAATGAGGCAACTTTCAAAGAATTTAAAAATAATAATAATAATAATACTTGATGTTTTTTAACAGACAAAAATGCTTTCACATCAGATTCTTTAACAAGGCAGGAGCTTTTCAATTGCCAGAAAGCACGGTTCATTCATATATATAAATAGTTCTCATTACTTGAAAAGTACAGTTCAAATGGTGATTCAGACGCCTGAATCATCAGAATTAACTCATTGTTGCAGTAACATAGCTAAGATGCCGGAAATATTACTTAATAAATGATACGTAAAGGAAGGATGCTATGATACCAGCTTGTTTAGAAACGGGTAGTTTCATAATCATCATGCCGGTTCAGCTTCTACGTACTGATAAATTATAATGCAGAAGTGGTGTCTCACCTGCCATGGTGGCTGTGCTGGCTGATGGGAGAGGAGTTTCCTCTCTCGCTTCCAAAATCATGAATGTCTTCAAGTTCACTCCCATCTAAGATAAAGAAGTTGTTGTTGACACTCGGTTCAGAGCTACAATTGCTGCTCGTGGCAAGAGGAGAGTCTGTAACACTGACACTAACAGTCTTGCTTTTTGTGGATCCTGATCTCACACTATACATAGAAGAAGCCGGAATGTTTGTCATCAGTGGACGCAAACTACCTGAATTAATGCTTCGTCTTATATCCTGCATAAAAAAGAACAAAAAAGACTTGATGCATGCCACTAGATGTGCAAAAAGTTACAGCTTCAAACAGTATTAAACGATAGGTGCAAGAATGATTTTCATTTCAGATAAAAAGATGAATAAAGCGAAGCAAATTGCTTAGAATCATTATGTCAATAGTATTAATCAATCAACCAAGCCAGCATTAACAAAGTGTCACATTTAAGTGCAATGGGAGATACATACCATATGTCTCATTGCCATATCGAGAGATTTCTTTGAGAGTGTTCTTCCAAAGCCTGAGCTGTCAAGGGATGAAGATGACTTTGCAGAAGAATTAGTATAAGTGGAGTGATTATCTTGCTTTGGTGGAGCCAGCTTCCTCATGTTTACCACTCTTTCGACCATCTTGGTTCCAATTTCTACGGGATTCACATCATCACCATCACTGGCATTTGCTCTACGCACAAAAGGAATGGATCTCCCGTTACCATTTGAAGTCCTTACTCTAGAAGGAGAACAAGACTGTTGTCTGCGTCTTCCATTAGAACCAGCCTCAACAGAAGGTGAATGAGCACTTGGTGCTCCTGGCCTGCCCCTAGAGGCTGAAGCCGGCCTTTCTGGCAATGATGTCCTTAAATTTGGAGGAGCATCATGTGAAAAACCAGGCATCTCAGAGGGTTTCCAAGGCCTAGATTTTACCGTTGGAGAAGTGCCACGTGATGGAACTGAACTTTTCACTGTTGGGGAACTTGACTTTGATAATGAAGATGCACCTGATGGCACCGATGGTTGACGAGTTGGTGTAGCCGATCTTACTGTTGGTCTAGGAGTTGGTGTAGCCGATCTTGCGGTTGGTCTAGAAGTTGGTGTAGCTGATCTTGCGGTTGGTCTAGAAGTTGGCGTAGTTGATCTTGCGGTTGGTCTAGAAGTTGGTGTAGCTGATCTTCTTGTGGATGTAGAGGTTGGTGTTCCTGATCTTACTGCTGATTTAGAAGTCGGTGTTGCGGATCTTGGTGCTGGCTTAGAAGCTGCTACACTGGGTCTAGCAGTTGGAGTTGAGGAGCGTGTTGTGGATCTAGTGGGAGTTGAGGATCTCACTGCAGGAGCAGCAGGCTTAGAGGAAGGCAACGTGGGTCGTGAGGTAGGTGTGGATGATCTTGAAGTCTTGGCTGATGTGGTTAAAGTTGGGCGTCCAGTTGGTGTAGGAGCTCTAGCACTAGATGTTCGTCCACCAGATGATGAAGGCCTGCTGTCACCAGTAATGGAAGAGTTTGCTCTAGATGACAAAGTCAGATTCTTAGATACTACATTACTTCTTGATGCAGGTTCTTCCTGGATATTTGCTAGCTGCAAGTCCATGGCAACATGAATTTACAAGCTGTGACAAAAATGGTACACCAAAAATATTCTTGAACACCAAACAATTCCATCAACCATCATAACTTGTCAGTCATAAAAGTCTATAAAGAAATATGGCAACAAGATCAGATGCATGGGTTGACTGCAATTGACTATACTTGAAAGCATTCACAACCTTATATACATGAAAACTTACCCTTGTTTTCAAAGCAGTTGGACGAACATTAGGCATCTCCATCTGATTCATTTTGGCCTTTTGAGATTCCATCTCCAATGAAGGAAAAAGTGGGGTACCCGGAGGTGTAAGAAGCCTGAATTGAAAACATACATCCCATTAATACCAAGCTAAAAGATCACTCTTTGCCAGGCAACAACACAACAATAAAATACATATAGCATCTTCCAATTGGCAAAGTGCCAAACCCATCTGTATATGCATGTATCAGCCTTCTATTTTCACCAAATAAAACTATAACAAAACCAACTTTATTTGCTCTAGCCATAACGCAAGCTGTGATACTAAAACTTGACAAACTCACTGAGGAATCACTAAGAAACGAATTCCAGAATAAAGCTCCATTTGATATTGTTGTTTAGGCGCTTTGGTTTCTAAGCCACGACTCTAAAGTTCTGTTAAAGACACGAGGAGCACTAAGGCGCAAAGGGTCCCAGGGCCTAGGCGCGTGTCTAATGAAAGCGAGGCGTAAATTAAAAAATATACAAGTGTCCAACCAACTAAAACAAAGAAAAAAGCATTGAAAATATATCAAAAATAATTATAATAATACAAATTAATGAATTTGTTGAAATTTAAAGTCCATCCCAAAACATATCTTAATTTATTAAATAAATGTTATACAACTTGATTTTGGGTTGGGTTGGGTCGGGTCAATTCGGGGTAAGATTTTTCTCACCCATTTTTGTGAGGCGCGCCTAGGCGCATCTCGGACACGTCCGATGAAGATCGCCTCGCCTAACCTTTCAAGAGGCGCAGTGGTCTGAACCTGACCTGAAGCGCGCCTTTGACAACTATGTACTTACAACTGTAGTTTGAAAGTTAAAGTGATCGAAAAACCAATATATCACTATATTTGCAAAATTATTATTTAAGAAGAATCATATTCACCAAACACTTTCAACTTTTATTTCGTAGCTAGAACTTCCATTTCACAATTCCTGTGGCTTAAAAATCGTAGCACCAACAATAGCAAATGGAGCTTAACTTAGCATTCCAACTCAATGATAGGTGAGTTGACAAAATCACAAACTCAACAATAAGTTCATGATGTTCATTTTTAATATAGGAAGTTAGAAACTTATATGATTTTAATAAATTTACATGCTAAAGCTTCATTTCAATTTTTTTTTCATTTCAATTTACTATCTCTTCTAACAGTTTTTTTAACATTCCAAACAACTTGAACATCAATTCACACAAAGGGCATCACATTCTTCTCAACCTGCGGACTCGAAGCTCATGAAGGTGACCAATAAGAAATATCATAGCAGAGATTGTAATGTCAACGAACATCGCAAATATAAAATCAATGGAAATAACCTGGTTTCCACTTTAATAATAGCGAAAGTTCGAAATTATTATAACACTTTTATTTTATCATTTGTCCATCTAAAGTTTGAGAAGTGTATCAACTTCTACTTTTTGGGGTGGAAAATTGGTAAATCTTTAGAGTTTTCGGGGGAAAATAATGTACTACAACTTTGGGTGAAAAATATACACTTTTATAATATCGGTGGAAATTTGATAATTTAAAAAGTATATTTTCGAACTTTCGCTAGCTTTAGGTGGAAATGAGATAATTTTCATCTGAATATGGGAAATATACATCAAGATAATAACTAAAGATCCATATTTTAAGAAGCAAATACAAAAAATAATCATGTGGCAAAAAAAAAAAATGCGCAAGATCTTGCAGTAGAACAAATTGAAATTTCAAAAAACATTACCAATCATAATCAGATTTATCGTTTTCATTCTCCGAATTCAAGAAATTTTCAGCAGCTGTCTTGCGTATCGGAACAGAGGACACAATCTTAGAAATCGGAGATCCTCCGCCGTTAGTTCCTGGTCAAAGTCAATGCCAAGTCAGACACTTGATCAAATTACTAAACGTAGTCATCAAAGCACAAAATAAGATCAAAATAAAAAAAACAAAACAAAACAAAACAAAACCTAAACGACGCCGTACCTAAAGGAGCATTATGATCGTCGGAGCTAAGAGGAAGAAGAAGAAGGTTAGTTTTCTCCTTCTCTCGTCTTCTCATTTCAAGAAATAAAGCCAACTCTTCATCTCTTTCTTTCATCACCATAACGACGTCGTTTTTGTTTTTTTTTTGCACAAATAAATCTTCGAAACAGAGTTTAAAATTCGAGCAAAAAGAACTAAACAAAACTTCAAATCAATAGATCCAGATTTGAAAACAAAACTACTCAGTAGTGTAAGTGCAAGAAAGCACTTATTTAACATACCATGCTTTATTTTTTAAAAGTGTATACCAAACAGAGCTTAAGCAAAAGCCATTTTTTTCTGAGCGATGAAGAAGAAGAAGAAGAAGAAGAAGAAGAAGACGAGCGATGATTTAGGGGGGTAGCTGGTTCGTATTGGTTTGACAATTGCTGCTCTCTGCCTTTAAAATTATTTTGAAACTTTGTTGAGTAAATGACTAGGAAATCGATCATATTTACAATAATTTGAAAATTCTTCATATTTACAATAATGACATTCTAGGCTTATATTGGCTCGTGACTTTGGGGGTTAGGAATTGTAATTTGTAAGGATATTTTGGATACTCTTTTTTTTTTTTTTTTTTTTTATTATCGGGAAAATCTAACATCATTCATATAGATGCGTGATGATATCTCATGATCTTATAAGGATGTTACTCGGGGTTTGAACCTGAGATCTTGTTAGTTGTCTCAAATCGTTGGGCTGCGTTCCTGTGAGACATATTTTGGATATCTGTTAATATGATATTTGTAGTTTAATAATGATGGATAGGTTGTTAATATGAAATGGATAGTAGATTTTTGGGTTATTATCGTTTCACTACTTCAAAATATTAATGTGTAATATTTATTATTATATTTTTATAAAACCTTGGGTTTTACTATAATTTTGTTAATAGAAAATTATGATAAATTTTTTAAATCTATATCATGAAATAAAATAAAATATAAAGTTTTGTTTCTTGAAAGATGAAATATATTAAGTAACATAAAGTGATATATCAATACGATCAGATTAGCTCGAATATAATTCTTAAATCAATTTAAAAATCAAGTTTATAAAATTTATATACTACGAATCCCATATAGTCATCCTAATGATCTATTCATACCTAATAAAATATTGGGATCAACCGGTCATCCCACCTCAACTATCGCTAAAAAAAACTCTATTGAGGATTTGTTTGCTGAGAGAGAAAGTTGATGGCAAAAGTTAATTGGTTATAATAAAATATATGATTTTGTAAATATATAATAATAAAATGTTAGATTTTGTAATAATATAATAATAAAATATTTTATATAATATTTTATTTATTTATTTATTATTTTCTAATTTATGAAGTGGTTAAATAACCGTAGATTTTTTTCAAGTATGAAAAATTGAAAATAGAAAGGCCACAAGAGTGGCTTGACAATTCCGCTAATGAAAAATATAATTTTATTTAGAAAGGAATAATGTTAGTTGTATTATTTGATTATTCTTTTTTGTCGAATTTTAAATTTGTGTCCTTTTTATTTAAAATGATAAAATATTTTAAAAATATTTTAATTTATTATTTTAAATATAAAAAGATAAATTCGGTGCTGATAAGAGTGTTTAAGAATGTAAAAAAGCATTGTTGAGGCCATTTTTTTTTTTTTTGAAGGGATAATGGAGGAAGGATTCAAACTTTGAGATCGGGTTCCGGTATATTTTATATTAGAGTCTATTTTAAATAAAATTTGGATAATTAAATTTAGATCCAACGGTTCATATCCAAGTTTTTTAAAATCTTAAAATTTGGACGATCAAAATTCAACGGCACAAATTTCACATGACCCGATCCCTCTAATGCCGAGATTCAAACGCGGGCTGTTGGATTTATCGAGATGTGCCCACTCCTAATCTAACGGTCATTTATGGGACGATGAAGTGGGCCTCGAGAATCGTGCCGTTTGAATTTGATGTTCCTTTTGTTTTTGTTTTTTTTTTTTAAGTATATATATTGATGTCCCTTGTTTTGATTTTGAATTCTTATTTTATTAATTTGTTTTATAATTAATAAATATTTTAAAAAATTTATACGATTGGGGTGGAAAAATATGAAACCAACAAAATCGGATTGGATAGAAAAAATTAAACCAAATCGATACTAGAGGTGGACATAATTTCGGGTCAAACCGCACTGTACCGAATCGAACCGCGCGGTTTGAAAAAATATTAAAAATGATTTTGAACCGCACCGAATCAAACTGCAAATTTCGGGTCGGTGTGCGGTTTTGACCCATGTCAAACCGCGAACCACCCAAACCGTAAATTTTGACTCCAACTGTGACCCGAACCGCCTAAACTACCGACCCGCGTTCAAATTAAATATTATTTTATATTTTTCTTCTTATTTAACTATGAAAATTAATATATTTAATGATCATATAACAATATGTAATGAATAAATGAAAATTATGTAATTTTTTCTTCAATTATAATGTGAAAACACACAAATTTTCTTAAAAAATTTATAATTCAAACCGCCGACCCAAACCGCTAAACCGCCAACCCGAACCTCCGTGATTTTCCTTATCAAATTTGCGGTTTCGTTTTCTAATTTCCCAAACCGCCAACCCGCGCGGTTTGAAGTAAAAAACGAAAAAACCGCCCCGAACCGCACCGCGAACACCCCTAATCGATACTTTTAAATTGTAAAAATATATGTTCAATTTTTTTTAATTTAAAAAACATATCCAAATCGAATTACTTCGGTGTTGTAATTTTTTTTTTTTTGAAATTGTTGAAAATCATACCGTCAAACCATCATTTACGGGTTTAAACGGAATAAGTAAAACATCCATTTGTCTCAAACTCTTACAAGAAACGCACTTTCTAGATTCGAACCTAGGACCTGAAGATCATACCCTATATCATACACCACCAAACCAAACACCTATTCTAAAATGCCTCTCAACTATTCTAATCAATTATATACTACTCTTTAGTTAATACCTTAAATGGTTGAATACTTGAAATTAAAATAAAACGAACCAATAAGAGCTTAAATTACATTTATTCCCTAAATGCATTTTAATTAAGAGTTAAACTATTTAAAATTTTGATGTAAACTTAAAATTTTACATAAATTTTAATATGTTAATTTTATGTATGGGAGGTAGAAAAGCCCGAATCCGGTCCGGAGGCTTTGATCTGGCCAAGTGTGGATTTTTTGGGGCCGAGGCATAAGCAAATAGGCTCAGTCCCGATTTTTATTAATAAAAAAAAAAACAATTGTATAATTTTTAATTTTTAAATACATATATTTATAATTAAATTTTGAAGGTTCAATTAAAAAAAAAAAAACATTGAAATTCTTAATTTATTTATCATTTTCAAGTACCACGATATTGAAATTTTTATTTTTTGAAAAAATAAAAAATTATTTAAAAAAAAAATGCAACTATTGCCACTCATATTATGTAATCCAATGATAAATGATCTAGTAATCATTAAATACAAAATTTTAATTAGGCTATTTGTAAAATGATGAGTCACGTGCTAAGTATCTTTTTTTTTTTTTAAACTTATTCGAAGCATAAGGAATATATGGTACATAATCTGGCTCGGGCCCATCTGAAAATCATTTTCCGGTTTTCATCAATCACATAAAAGTAGTAGAATTGAGAATTGAGGGAGGTTGCTTGTTTTTTAGTTATAAAGATTTGTTACTTACGAGTCATCATAAGCAATTACAACAATCAAGCATCAACACAATTAAGAAAATTATTTTAACGAATTTCAATTCATTAATACTTATTAACGGTATGTTCATTTAATTGATTGTGGAATAAAAAGAGATGATGAAAATGAAAGAAATGTTTACTTGTTAACCGTTAAAATAAGAATAAGAATAAATATGTGGTTCCACTTAAAATATGGAATGAAAAATGCGAATTTTATTCTCACCATCCCATGAGAATGAGATTTTATTCTCACTATTGATGAGAAATTACAAGATTGCTCATAAAGTAATTAATTACTAAATTAATAATTAATTAATATTAATTTATAAATAATAAATATTTTGAAATAATAATTAATAACAAAATTATATTAAAAATTAAAATAAAATAATATTTAGTAATTTAATACGTTAATAATTCGTTAATAAAGTGATAATTAATTAATATTTAATTTATAAATAATAAATAATATTAATTAATAATTTAATGATTTAATAAATTAATATTTTGTAATTTAATACATTAAAAATTAATAAATAATATGTAATAAATTAATATGTAATTATAATTAAGGGTATTTTTGTAATTTATTAATAATTCATTCTGATCATTAGACAAAGTAAACACATCAATGGTAATACTACTTCATTCCAATTATGATTCCTACAGTTAAGTAAACAACTTATTATGATTCTGATTTCTCATTCTCATTCCATCCTATTTCGATTTCATCTTATTATGATTTCATCTCATTCTGATTACGAGTACGTAAACGCATCATAAATATTGTTTCATAGTCTGTTTAGATCGCACTACAATCTTATCTTATCTTATCTTACTTATTTATATTTTTGTCACACATCTCTTATGGTGCTGTTCTGTGACACCATATAAATCAAATGATAAAGTTATATTTAAGTCAATATTTTAATCAATATTTATAATACATTGAATTTGCATGTATCTCAATATCTATATTTCAATTTACTTAATGTTTATGATACATTGAATTTCCATACATATCGATATCTATAATTATGATATGTTGAATTTCCATACATCTCCATATCTACAATTATATTTAATCAATGATTATGGTACACTGAATTTTCTACACATCTCAATATCTACCAAGTACCAAAAATTCTACAAGATTTATGTATGTTTTTTTGTGTTATATGTATCTCATCAATATCATATTTATATATAAAGAAATAAAGAGATATTGAGATTTATTGAAAATATACAATTGAAATAATAGAGTATCGTACTCTTATTTTGATTGACGACTTCATTTAGTTGCACAGTGGCATTAACTTGACGGATTAAGCCGACTTTGGTTAGTACGATTTGAATAATATAGTAAAAATCACAGTAATGCGTGGATCTATCTATATATAGTATATTTAGAATAGTAGCTATCAGTGAAAAACTTGTATAAATCAAGAAAACAAGACCATCACCAACGTATCAAATATTTAAATGAAAATCTTAGAACTTTGGTGACCCTGAATTTTAGGAATCTTATACAAGAGTTTTTTTTTTTTTTTGATTTTTTTATTATAATGAATATTAAATATTCTTAAATTGGATATCACTAAGTTTCATCGAAATTTAAGGATTCGACCGACCACATGTGTGTACTTTTAGGGTGGGTAGATGAGCAGAGCTTTGAAAATCTCTTATCCATTTCAAGTGTTGTTTAATAATATTTTCAAAATATTAGAAAATAATGATTTTTTAAACTTTAAATTGATACTTTTATTTTGTATTAACTTAAATAAACGAATTTAAAATTATGAATGACTTTTCAAAATCCAACTAATTTGCCAACCCTAACTATTATTTCCGTGTTCCATCTAGCCCTAGGCATCAGATCAGATCATATTTATTTTTCGAATCCGATCGGATCATGTTTGTTCGGTTCGTCGGATGTCGAATTGGATAAAATATGATCTGATCCGATTGATTTATGAATTTTAGAATGTTGATTAATGACTTTTTTTTTTATTATAATGAATATTAAATATTCTTAAATTGGATATCACTAATTTTCATTGAAATTTAAGGATTCGACCGACCACCTGTGTGTACTGTGTACTTTTAGGGTGGGTAAATGTGCCGATCTTTGAAAAACTCTTCTCAAATTCAAGTGTTGTTTAATAATATTTTCAAAATATTAGAAAAGAATGATTTCTTAAACTTTAAATTGATGCTATTATTATGTTTTATTATGTATGAACTTAAATAGACGAACTTAAAATTATGAATGACTTTTCAAAATCCAACTAATATGCCAACCCTAACTACTATTTTCGTGTTCCATCTAGCCCTGGGCATCGGATCAGATCGGATTTGTCTTTCGAATCCGAACGGATCGTGTTTGTTCGGTTCGTCGGATGTCGAATTGGATAAAATCTGATCCGATCCGATTGATTTCTGAATTTTAGAATGTTGATTACAAAATTTCAAATCAATTTTTTTCTGAAAACGAATCCACTGTTAAGGTTTATTCGATCAAATCAATTTTCAAATCAGATGCTCTATCGAACTTGGATCCGTTATCAAATCAAATTTATTCGATCTGTTAAGGTTTCAAATCGGATCGAATGAAATTTGATTTGATACGATATTTATCCGATCAGATTTGATAGAGACTCAAAATTCAAACGGATTGAATCATTCAACGCTTAACGAATCGAATTGGATTCAGATTCGGCCCGATCCAAACCGAATCCGATAGTGATCGGGCCTAGTTCCATCTCTCTAGCATTTTATCAATAATCACATGCGGCATCATATTTTAAACAGCGATGGTGATGCGAAGGTTTAGAGTTCAAATTGCAAATTTGATTAAGTGGCACTGTACCTAACCGTGTGCCATGTGCCAATGTCCCACTCCCACATCTCGTACGTCCGCTGGGTCCCATAGAACTGATCACTTGATCTAATCTCAGCCTTTCATTTTCATCATGATTTTTGGATTGCTGCTGCACATGGGCCACGTGCGAGTCACTACGTCTCCAGAATTTTCCATGATTGAGGCGTTACGTGTCAATAATGGTGGGAGAAGCATGTCTTTATTATATATGTATGAGCACAATCAAAGGAAGCATTGAAATTTTGATTCTTATGGGGTCTAAATCTGAATCATGCCACGCAAATTCCAAATAATTGATGTTATAAATTGAGATCCAATGTCACTTTTTGTATTATTGAATATGAGAATGTGTTTGTTAGAGAATATTATATCGAGAGTATGAATTAATTTATAAATTACGTAACAAACGAAAGATTATAATTTAGCGTTAAAAAATAACCTCATATTATGAGATTATGATTTTGTAAGCGTTAACCACCATTTCTCAATTAGCCGATAAATGGTGAAATAGTTTATCTCTCTCAATATATCCTATATAATTCCTAATCTACCCTTATTATATAATTTTTATATGTGTTCATATATCTCATCATTGAAAACTCCGGAAGTCTTGATTCTCCATACGCATGTAGTTCCATTAAATCCCCAAATATGATTTAGTTGTTCAAGTTATATGTTCAAATTTAGAATGTGCACTTTTTATAAGAGTCTCGAACAGTCGAAGATTTTACTCACTTCGCTTAAATATAGGTAGGATAGTTTGACTGTTTAGTTTCCAATGTTTCAAAAAATAGATAATTATATTAATTTAAACATAGGAAAACACCATTCCCCTATTGTGAGTATGGGCACATGTTGATGGGCCGGGTCTAAAATGTTTAGATATCCAACACAAAATTCCATTTGATCCTTACTTATAAGCCGAAGTGACTCTCTATTAATATGAAAACACATGGATAAATAAATATTTGAAACTGAAAAACCGATCCGAATCAAAGTGATAATTTTTTTTTTTTTTCAAAAAAATATGTTCGATATTTTATTTAAAAAACCGAATCGAAACGAATTAGACCAATTTTTTAACTAAAAAAACCGAACCGACCAAACCAAATTAATTGAATGATTTAATTTTTTGAATTTTTTAAAATCTAATCCTATTATGTTGTTTTTTTATAATTATAAATGTTACATTATTTAATTTATTTAGTGTTTAGTGATGATTAATTTTATGAAATATTTATAATTTTTTGATTTGGTTATTATTCTTTTTATTTTCCTATATTTTAAATAATTTAAATGATAATTATATCTTATGGAAAACTTTTATTAGTGTAGTTATGATTATTGGAAGAGTTATAGTATAAAAAACTCAATTAAATGTTAGATTGAGTGAATGTTATTAATTTATTAACTTTTTATTATTATTGTTGTTATTGAAAAATTGAAAAAACCGAATTGTACCGAACCAAACCAACAATTAAAAATAATTATAGTTTTTTAATTAAAAATACCACACAATTACTTTTTTTTTTTTAAAAAAAAAACCAAATAATTATAATTACAAATTTTTTTATAATCATACCGAAACATGCAACAACTCGACACATGTTTGGAAGCATTGTGAATAAACTCCCATGCATGTTCACAGAAAGATCAGTGAGCCTGAGCAAGGCCAAGTTCAAGGTTTCCCGGCCGTGAGTCATAAGATTGATTAAATAATTGATGAGTTCGTTTAATTTTCATGTCCTTTTTTAGTGATTATTAGAGATGATGAAATAAATTGAGGATTTTTTTTTTGGGTCACAATCTCAATGAGCAATGCATTCTCATAAAATTCAGCTAATAACATGACCCGAAAATTATACCCATATCCGGTCTTAACGAGTCTCCATGCAGACCTTTATTCACATGGAGATTTTACTTATATTAATACGATTATATCAATACTCACACCTACCCGTCCAATCAACGTAGAGAAAATTGTACAAGTAGTCAATCTTAAGATACCGGTCCGTTATAGACCCTCGTTCCCACGAAATTTTTTACCATCCCTACTTCAGACAGCATCTTGGCTGCACTTTCATCATAAATAAGATGGATAAAAAAATTGAAAATTAGTGAAGTTAAGTACTCTCTTCAATAACCCCAAGGGGTTGCTTCAGTGGTAAAAGTTTTGGGCTTGAGTGGTTTGCTCCCTCTCAGGTTGAAGGTTCGAATCCCACTAGATGCATTTCATTGGGGCCATGCCCCCTGGTGTGAAAAGTCAGCTACTTACCCTAATATGTGTTGAGAAACTTCTGAGGGCACGGGGCACAGGTCCCGGGGATTAGTCGAGGTGCGCGTAAGCTGGCCCGGACCAACCCGTTTATCCAAACAAAAAAAAAAGGTAATCTCTTCAATAGCCAAAAACACCTTAAAGGATTTAAGTCTCCCATGTGCTTGTTGAAATAATACTCAAAAAGGGAAAATATACTCTCCAAGCAATTAAAAAATCTCAGAATTGATGGCGGAAAAATGAACAATATTTAGGAAAATAAGCCATGAATTTTTCTGTTTAATTGGAACTTAACTTCTAAGGAGATTTCGCCACCAGATAAACTGCAGTTGAAAATTTCTACTGCTATTTGCAAAACTGGAAAAATGGTGAAGATACCAACTTAAGAACTCTCCCATTTGCTTAACTGGTAAAACGGTGAAGCTACCAATTTAAAAAACCCAGATGACAGTAAGGACAAGAGCATAGAGTCTGGAGAATATACACTTAAAAACTTTATTAGCTACCGCAATAAGGTGAATCAAGCATCGGCAGCGTCACTTTTACTAACTCGGCCTTCATCGCTCACCAACTGCCTGATCAGGACCCAACACCTTAAACCTGCTTAGCAATAAAACCTTTGTTCAAAAGCATTGAAAAGCTTAACTTCGACTGCGATAGTAGTGACTGTATGTGTACCTTTCGAGAATGAATTTTCCTTCCTTGTACTTCTGGGCCTTTTCTTGTGCAGCTTCCTGGAATCAGTAAATGAAGACGGTAAAGAAATAAGACAATTCTATATTTGTGGATGCGTAGAATTACAATAGATATGTCTTTATATAGGTATTGTATTAAGTTAAATATAAAAACTAAATATACTAATAATCACTAGGATTACATAATCAAATTTCAATGATTATGTAACAATATCTTGAAGATTCTAACACTCTCCCTCAAGCTGACGCATATATATGCACCAAGCTTGTTATATGCGGTGACTTGGATGTTTTAATGCAGTTGGAGAATACACAACGAGAACCAATGTAGAGGTTTGGATGGTTTAACATCGCTAGAAAATACACAAAGGGAAAAATTTAACTATTCTAAAATAACTCAAAACATTTAAAGAAAACTTGTTAAATTACCCCACAATAGAAAATCCCCAAAAAAAGAGTCAAATGTGGAACTTGATGTGAATAAGGAATGAATGACGGACAAGATCTGAGCATTTCGTCTTCGTCGTCGTTAGTGTTGTCAAAACTGCCGAAGAAGATACGGCACGTGAGGCTCACACGCATATAGTATCGTGTGTTCCCCACGCGCCGGCTTGAATAATGACTCTAAAGGAGAGAAGCCAGACACAATCACAGACCTAACTATAATTCTGGATCCTTAGAATTACAAGAGATACGCCTATATAGATATTACATCAAGTTAAATATAGAAACTAAATATACTAATAATGATTAGGATTACATAATTATATTTCAATGATTATGTAACAATATCTTAGAGATATATAGAATCATAATCATATATGTGGACGATTGTGATTATGATTCTAACAATATCTTAGCGATTCTAACAAAGACAAAGTCGCTCACAAGGAGCTACATGGTGCAATAACGTGCTGCTAACATTAAGAAACAACATCATAAGAGATTATGAACCAGATCTTACATATTTCCAACCCACAACTGAGCCACATCCAACACAGAATATGTCAACAACAGTATGCATTCCTGTCAACATCATCCGCTCTTCCTTCTCTCCAACTGTGATATTTACACTGTTGTACAAAGAGAAAGCTTAATGTCACTTGCAGCATTTGTATCAGACAGACCATGTAATCTAAAATGATGCAAGTGATTTTTCCTTTTTCTAATTTCTCAAAAAAAACAAGAGGTAAACACAAAGCCATTCTCCTTCTGGCTTAAAGTCATGAGTTTGCAGCAACTGCATTTTTATATCATCAAGGGGACTGAGAAACAGTATTAACTAACTATTCGATGACTAAGTTAGATGTCGAGGGGTAACCAGAAGACAGAAGCAATATTAAATATCTCTTCGATGACTAAGTTAGATGTTAACTAACTATTTGATGACTAAGTTATATGTCTTGGGGTAATCAGAAACAATCTCTCTCACAAGAAACACTAATTGCTTTTTGAAGTAGCATCTCAAACAAAAGCTTGCAAATAGTTCACTCATCAAACACCTTTACTGATATAATGCATATCTAGATTTTGTCCATGCCATACGCCCATACCAAAAACAAACAAGCATAAGCAACGATAATGTACAGGAAAAAATTGACAGTACTAACATCTAATGGCTGCTAAAGTATTAATTGCAATAAATTCAAAAACCTGCTAAAGTACTAATATCAATAAAGTCAAAAACCAAGGACTACGTACACCTTATCAAATAGAGAAGCTTTTCCATGCCTGCAACGAAAAGACTGGAACACAGGCAAACAGGGTCAGAACTTCAGATTGATGCTATAATGCTACTAAAGTTTGATGAAAAGAAGGTTAGAATATCTGAATGCTACCAATCAATCCCGATTAATGAAACCATTCGAAGGACACTAAAAACATTAAAATGACAAAATGATAAAATGTAGCAAAGCCATGGACGACAACAATCTATTCAGTCACCCCTTTTGTTAGTTAATTAGATGGAAAACTTGCATAGAGTCACATTTGACACTAGTAAGGTGATAAAAACCACAATGCAAAACATATGTCAGCCTATGTGATGGACAAAGAATTTGGGATGAAAATACAGTATTTTACTCGCTAGCTCTATTAAAAAATAGATTCATACGCAATAACAGAACATAATTCATTTATAATGCTTATTATAGCTACTAGTTAGCATATTGGGTTATTTTAATGATCATCAGTCATCACCTGCTCCACCAACCACATACTATATTGTCCATTTGGGTTCTTGGCATGGATTGCAAGCCCAGCCAACAAAAATTAAAAATCAACAGGTCAAGGAGTTCATACATGGAATGTCACAAAAAATGACTTATGGGGAAGAGTATATCTCCTTTACTAAGAGCAACCCCAATCGAGTGCCATATTTGACGCCCCAACCATGCGCCTTCAGGCTTCAACTGCGCCAAAATGACGCAGAAGAATAGTGCCACAACAAATATGGTGTGGCACTGTAGCCAGTAGGGGGTGGGCAAATGTCGGTTCAATTCAGTTTCGAATCGAACCGAGCCAAATCAGAACCGAACGGACCGAACCGAACCGATTTTATTCGATTTTAATATTTGGGTTCGGTTTTGATTCGGTTCGATTCAAAACCGAACCAAACCGGTTTTTTAGAAGAATTAACCCCAAACCGGTTCTGTCGGTTCAGTTCACGATTTTACAAACCGATTAGATCACGGGTCCGGTTCACGATTCGAACCGAACCAAACCAATCAGTTTAATGCAAACATAAATCACAAACCAAACCAAATCAAATTTCGGTTCGGTTCGGTTAATTTGCCCACCCCTTAGCGAGAGCGCTATTTTATTTATTTATTTTTCAATAACACTGAAAAAAGCTTCAAGATAATAGAATATTCAGGCGAATATTTTTTTAATGGGTTGGAGAGGGTGCAAGAATTAGTGCAAAATTTGCACCAAATATAGCTCTACCATTGGAGTCGCTCTAAAGCAAACAAACATAAACTTAACAGAAAAAATCTTAAATAAAAGTGTAAACTTTGAACTAAAAAATTAAAAATAAAAATAATAAACAACCTTAGAGATTATGTCATCAGCGAGACCCAGATGAGTGTGGCAGTGCTTGCAACTATAAATACTTCCTTCAAGACTAATCACGAACAGCCTCCCCATTTACAAATATATTTTTTTCCTTTCCCGAATCCCTTCAATAAACACAAAAAAAAAATAATATATATATATATCCCACATTTAATTTTTTTTAAAGAAACAAAATTCAACAAAGTACCCAAAAAGGGACTAAAAGAAACAGACCCATTAAGTTTCTAAATAATAATATACACAACAAAATGTTATGAGGGTTTGTTTTTGAATGATCTTACCAGCAGTTACAGATATTGCAACCAAAAAATAAAAAAGTAGTGGTGGGAAAATGGTGACTCTTCTTATATTGTGGGACTCCGAGAAAGCATTATTACGAGTAGTTTTTGAGATTCTCAACTCCAGTGCTCTCTCTTCCAGGGATGGCAGAAAAATCCAAAGCCCGGCCCAGTCCGATCAGGGTGGAAAAAGTTCAGACCGGGTCTTAAAATGAAAATCTGATTCGGGCTCGGGTCCTAGCGGGCTTTCCAATTTAATATGTTTGTATCATTTTTAGCATTTAAATTGTTAATTTATCAATGAAACTTGTGATTTATTTATAAATTGTCTTTGTATATAGTGTAAATGTATTTTATATTTAATTTTTTTTAAATTCGGGCACACAAAAAAGCCCGGGCCGGGCTTTTCCCGGGCCCGGGTTTTTTTTTTGTTGGCCGGGCTTGTCAAAGCCCGGGCCCGGGCCGTTGCCACCCTTACTCTTCTATTTGGGCCTATTGAGTTACTGACACGTCGTCTTCTTTTATTTTTTTCTTCTCTTCTCTTTCTATGGAATAATAATAAGTGAGTAAAAATTAAGTTTTAATGTCTGTTTAGTATGACTTTTAGTAGAGGTAAAAAAATAATTTTAATTGCAAAAATATTTTTCAAAAATTTTGAGAGTGTTTGGTTATATTTTGAGTAGAGCTTTTAGGGATATAAAAACTATTTTGCCTCTGCTAGCAAAATCTCAAAATTTAGGTTTTTGGGAGTAGAGACTAATAAGCTTTTTTAAAATAGATATAATGACAAATATATTCAATAATATTTCTTTAATTTCACAATACTCTTCTCGTATATAAAACAATATGGAACAAAAAGATTAAAGTGTTGATAAAAAAAATTAAAAAACTACCGTCAGCAAAGCTATTTCTCTAGGTACGTCTATATCTTTACAAAAAATCATCATTTGAAAAAGAAAGTAAAAATTACCGTCAGTTTATTATTTGCTGGTGATTATTTGTTTATTATAATATGTGTTTTACATTCGCATGGGCTTGATGGGAAGGCACTGCCCATGATATGCGTATATTTTTAGAGGTTTTACGTATAAAGAATTTGCATTTTCCTTATCTACCAACATGTTAGTTAGTTATAATTAATTATTTATGTTACATCTATATAAGTTTGTTTATATTTTTATTATTATATAATTATTTATTTTACAGGTAAATATTACCTAGTAGATGTCGGATATTCTCACATGAAGGGTTATTTAAGTCCTTATAAAGGTGAACGATATCATCTTCCATAGTTTTGATGTGGAAGTCAACTAAGAGGAAAAAAAAGAAATTTTTAATCATGCACATTCATCATTGAGAGGGCTTTTAGTGTTTGGAAAAATATATGGAAATTTTTGCCCTATATGCATTGCTTTCCTCTGAGTAAGCAAGTGAAAATTGTGATTGCTTCAATGGTTCTTCACAATTTTATAAGAAAACATGCATTTCAGAATCAAGAATTTCAACCTTATGATGATAATGAGGAATTGCTTTCAACAAGTGAGAGTGATAATCAAATAGAAGAAATTGATGAAGGGTGTAGAAGTTCATTTGATACACATGAAATGGATCAAGAACGTGATCAAATTGCAACACTTCTCATGCACCGTTGACATTTAAATTTAATTTGATCAACATTCTTTGTTTGATATAATTATTATTGATGTGTTTTGATTTTTGAACACCAATATATATGATTACAAGATGTTTCAATTTTTTAAGCAATAGCATGTTTGTTTAGTTAAATGATTATAAAATAACTTATTGCATATATCTATTTTCGTAATTTTATTACATTAAAGCATTTTTAATATTGTACAACCAAATAATCTAATAATTTAAAATAACTTTTTTAATTGACATCCAAACACTCAACGATTTTTATTTTATTTTTGTAGAAAGCTCTATTAAGAAAAACTATACTTCCAAAAGCTCTATTCGTACCAAACAGAGTCTTAGTCTACCCAATGTCAAGTTGAATCTGACGCGTTGGGAATCGATTGGAAATTTCTCCAACCTTCGAAAATAAACAAGCACGTGATTTATATCTCACTCAATTTATTTAATTCCTTTTAATTTTCAATTTTAAAAATAAATGTCTCTCAAAATATAAAGTGTTTTATGAAAAAATATATTATTGATTTGTAAATCATAAAATTTAAAATAGTACTATTATTGATATATTTCGACAAACAAAAAAAAAGGTTAAAATGACTCTTACATTTTAAGAAATTAATGATTTCAAACTAGACATTTTCATATACTCATATCTCATTTATATGGACTTCAAATCACAACATGTAAAATTTTATATACATTTAATATTAATATCTACAATTTTTATTTTTTTTTAATTAAGGATCATCTCTCAAATTCGAACGTCTACGAGATTGAAATTAGTCTCAAAGTCTTTGCATCGCATATAATACAAGGCTTGAAAACGTGACTCTGCTCACAAAAAATGTTCATCGGTCATATTGAGCTCAGTAACAATCACATTTTACATAAGTCATATTGAGTTCAATCATAATCAGATTTTTCATAAGTTACATTAAGCTTATTTACATTTATATTGACCTCAGTCACACTCATATTTTACACGTTTTAGTTAAATCACATTGATATCAATTATAAACAAGGTCAAATGATCTCAATAACAACTTTATTGAGATCAATGACAATCACATTTTACCTAAGTAATATTAAGCTCAGTCACGATCTCATTTACCTAAATAACATTTTAACTAAATTATACTGAGCTCAATCACATTTAGATTTTACATAAATCATATTGAGCTCAATCTCATTTTATCCAAGTCACATTCACCTTAATCACCTCAATTCTTTTAAGATTCAAAGTTAGATTACCAGCTAAATAAAATCGCCCCGTTATAATCACCTCACCTCATCTCATCTCATCCGACTAAAATCACTACGTTTTCAATTTATATTGTAAAGCAGTGCAATAATGTCATAATGTTCATTCTATTATGAGATCATTAATAAAATATTTCTATATATAGATGGAACTGGCAAGCAATTCATTGCCAATGGTTGTGGTATTGGCAAGCAATCCCAAAAAATTCTCAAGTTACAACGTGTTTCAATATTCTCATTCAACCACATGATTCCATTGGCATGCCTTTTAATAATAATAATAATAATTGGCAAAATTTTGTAAGTTTCTGATTGTTTTTTTTTTTATTATTTAGTGTTCGGGTGAATGCCCGCAATGGAATAGTTGAGTTGATTTTTCATCATCTTAATAAAATTTGTTATTTAGTTTCGAGCTTTGAGGGAGATAAGAGTAAAAAATATATTTAGTTTCGTACATTCCTTAACTAAAGAAATACTCTTCATTTGAACTGTTCACGTTAACAATAACTAAGGATGAGCACAACATGGTTCCTTCTGTTAATGTGAAATCATAACATATCCTTGTTGAAGACAGCAAAGCATGCACATGCATGCTTTGCACCGAAAGTTGAAGAGAAGCTGTGAAACAGCTTGTGGCAAGCTGTGAAGAAACAGCTTGTGTGTGCCAGCTTGCTCAAACCGCGTGACACTGTTCACGCGGTTTGAGCTCTATAAATTTAAGCCCCTGGATCATTGTTTAGTATCCCTAAATGTGTGAAGTGTAGTGAGAGTGATTGGTGAGAGTTTTTTGTAAAGCTTGTATTGGAAGCTTTGTAATTCTTTTGTGCGTATATAAAAGAAGAGTTTTCTCTCAAATTATCCTCTATTATTGTGTGTTTAATCACAACAAGTGGTATCAGAGCTACGGTTCCACGGAGGGATCCCGAAATTCGGAAACGAAGCTTCGGTTCGGAAAGTCGGTTCCGACAAAAGTTGTCGAAAATCGATTTTGAGCATACCAACAGACTTTTCACGGCGAGACGAGCACGGTGGTATTTTCCGGCGATCGAACGGAGGCCGGAGGACGACACACGCGCCGCACGCGCCAGGCAGAGAGAAGCCCACGCGCCCAACGCGCAATCCACGCGCTCCACGCGCCAGCTTGAGGTTGAAGACGACGCCACGTCAGCCGCCACGTGTTGCCCAGTCAGCGCACAGTCAGCGCCACGTCAGCGCACAGTCAGCAGCCCAGTCATCCGCCACGTCAGCGCCCAGTCAGCGCCACGTCAGCGCCCAGTCAGCGCCACGTCAGCGCACAGTCAGCAGCCCAGTCATCTGCCACGTCAGCGGTGTCTGGTAAATTTCAGATAGGTCCCTGAACTTTCTGGAAATTACAATTTAGCCCATATACTTTCATAAATTTTCAATTTAGTCCCTGAACTTTGTGTAAATTGCAATATAGTCCTTGAACTTTTCCGTAATTGCACTTTGGCCCCTGAACTTTTGGAAATTGCACTGTGACCCCTGTAATTTCTGAAATTTGCTAATTGGTCCCTATGTCGGATTTTGACAAAAGAAGTGTCATTTCCACCATTTTCGGCCATTCCGGACGCAACGGTGAGGTCCGTTTTTTGAAATTCTGCTTAGAATTTTTATGATGGAGGGGAGCAACGGAAAAATGATTTTGTTACCAGTACAAACTATTTCACATGGAGAGGAAGGATGAAAGACCTTCTGTATGTGAAGGACTATGATGGATCGGTATTTCTGGAGGAGAAACCAGAAGGAATGACCGATGGAAAGTGGGCTAATCTTCATCAGAAAACATGCAGTACTATTCGTCAGTGGATCGACGACAGTATCGTGAACCATGTCAGTGAAGAGATAAATGCACGTGTCTTATGGAGAAGCTGGAGGAGCTTTTCCGAGCAAAGACTGGAAACAACAAGCTGTACTACATCAAGAAGATGATGGGTTTGAAATACCATGAAGGTACAGCTGTGGCGGACCATATCAACGATTTCCTCGGAACCATGAAGGAATTGTCAGGATTGGGCATAGACTTCGGAGATGAGGTAAATGGTTTAATACTCCTTAATACGTTACCAGAATCTTGGGAAACGTTCAGATCTACGGTGATCAATTCAGCCGCAGATGGGAAAGTCACTATGGAGATGGCAAAGACCAGGATCTTCGAGGAAGAAAAGAGGACGATAATGCAGGAGTCAGCATCAACCTCAACCTCAGAAGCTCTAGTGACGGAGAAGAACACCAGAAGGGGGAGGAGTAAAAGCCGAGGCCCAGAGAGATCAGACAAGAACCGAGGTAAGTCAATAACTAGAGATATTGAGTGCTATCACTGCAAAAAGAAATGCCATATGAAGCGGATTGCTACAAACTGAAGAACGAGCAGTCCAGGAGAGATAGTGACTCTAACCAAGAAAGAGTTGATACTCCCACCGAGAAAACCTCCAAAGACTTCTGCATAATATATGAAGAAGACGTTGTGAATCTTGCCAGCCACGAGACCAGTTGGGTGATAGATAGTGGCGCCTCCATACACGCCACATCTCGCAGAGACTTCTTTTCATCTTACACACCAGGGGACTACGGTGCTGTAAGGATGGGGAATGGCGGACAGTCCAAAGCCGTCGGTATTGGAGACATCTGCCTTGAAATAGAGAACGGGACAATGCTAGTGTTGAAGGGAGTCAAGCACATCCCAGATATCCGGTAAACCTGATCTCAACAGGCAAGCTGGATGATGAAGGTTTCTGCAGCACCTTTAGTGACGGATGCTGGAAGCTCACTAAAGGATCAATGGTGGTGGCACGAGGTAAGAAAGACTCAACCCTGTATTTGATGCATGCTAAGCTTTCAAATAGTAGCATAAATACAGTCAACAGTAATGAGGCAGCCGAGTTATGGCATAAAAAGCTCGGTCACATGAGCCAAACATGGATGGAGATACTACGCAGGCGGAATGTTCTTCCGGAATTGAAGAACTCACACTTACGGAAGTGTGAACACTGCATGGCTGGAAAGCAGAACAGAGTATCCTTCCAGAGCTCCCCGCCTCAACGGAAACCGGAGGTACTAGATCTCATACATTCAGATGTATGCGGTCCGATGCAGACACGAACACTTGGTGTGTCACTATATTATGTGACATTTATTGATGATCATTCAAGGAAGATCTGGGCATACACCTTGAAGAGAAAAGACCAAGTGTTGGGAGTGTTCAATGAGTTTCACGCCCTGGTGGAGAGAGAAACCGGCAAGAAACTCAAATGCATCAGAACAGACAACGGTGGAGAATACAGAGGTCCGTTTGATCAATACTGCAAGACGCAAGGAATCAGACATCAAACGACACCTCCGAAGACACCTCAGCTGAATGGCCTAGCTGAGAGGATGAACACAACCTTGTGCGAAAGGATCAGAAGCTTGCTGTCACAAGCCAAGCTACCGAAGACATTCTGGGGGGAGGCACTCATCACAGCAGTACATGTTTTGAACATGTCCCCAGCGGTCGCACTAAAAGGTAATGTTCCTAACCAAGCTTGGACAGGTAAAGAAGTGTCATACGAACACTTGCATGTCTTTGGGTGCAAAGCTTTTGTACACATCCCAAAGGACGAGAGATCCAAGCTTGATGCAAAGACGCGACAATGTGTCTTTATTGGCTATGGTCAGGATGATTTCGGCTACAAATTGTATGATCCTGTGGAGAAGAAGATCGTCAGGAGCCGAGATGTTGTCTTTGTTGAAGACCAGACCATAGAAGATATCAGAAAGGAATTGAAGACAATGCCCCAGCAATACAGAAATATGAATCCAGAACCTCATACACCGGTGCCAGTACGAGTTGAAGATGAGGTTCCAAGACATGAGGGTACAGGTGATGAAGCTCCCAGAGATGATGATCATGATCAACCACCAGTACCAGAAGTTCCACCAACAGTTCCACAGAGAAGGTCTGACAGAGACAAGCGACCTTCAACCAAATACTCTGCATATGAGTATGTGCTGCTTACTGACGGAGGAGAACCCGAGAGCTATCAGGAGGCTGTGGAAACATAAGACAGAGAAAAGTGGGAGGAAGCCATGCAAGATGAGATGAAATCTTTGCATGACAATCACACTTTTGAGTTGGTGAAATTGCCAAGAGGCAAGCGGGCTTTGAAGAATAAATGGGTGTACAGGGTGAAGCAACAAGAACATACTTCACAACCCCGGTACAAAGCCAGATTAGTTGTCAAGGGATTCAATCAGAGGAAAGGCATTGACTTTGATGAAATCTTCTCTCCAGTTGTGAAGATGTCATCCATCAGAGTGGTACTCAGCTTAGCAGCAAGCCTCGACCTGGAAGTTGAGCAGATGGATGTCAATACCGCATTTCTTCACGGGGATCTGGAAGAAGAAATCTACATGGAGCAACCAGAAGGCTTCAGAGTCAGCGGGAAAGAGGACTTTGTGTGCAGACTCAGGAAAAACCTCTATGGTTTGAAACAGGCACCGAGACAGTGGTACGTGAAGTTTGAGTCAGTTAGTATGGGGGGAGCAGGGATACAAGAAGACTACTTCAGACCATTGTGTTTTCGTTCAGAAATTTTCTGACGATGATTTTATCATCTTACTGTTATATGTAGATGATATGTTGATAGTTGGCAGGAATCAATCGATGATTGATAATTTGAAGCAGCAACTGAGTAAGTCTTTTGAGATGAAAGACTTGGGGCCAGCTAAACAGATTCTTGGCATCAAGATCGGTCGTGATCAGAAAGCCAGGAAGTTATACTTGTCACAGGAGGAGTACATCGAGAAGGTACTTCAGAGATTCCAGATGGACAAGGCTAAAGCGGTTAGCACTCCTCTTGCTACCCACTTTAGATTGAGTACGAGATAGAGTCCCTCTACTGAGTCAGAGAATGAGGAAATGAAACAGGTTCCATACACCTCAGCAGTGGGAAGTCTTATGTATGCCATGGTGTGCACAAGGTCAGACTTAGCACACGCAGTTGGATTGGT
The DNA here is from genome assembly GCA_019454045.1 of Zanthoxylum bungeanum. Taxonomy (NCBI): domain Eukaryota; kingdom Viridiplantae; phylum Streptophyta; class Magnoliopsida; order Sapindales; family Rutaceae; genus Zanthoxylum; species Zanthoxylum bungeanum. The sequence goes on from SKCR01007190.1 coordinate 212,467, forward strand.
CAGCCGGTTTATGTCAAACCCAGGACGGGAACACTGGAATGCTATCAAATGGATTATGCGGTATCTTCGAGGCACATCCAAGATGAGATTATATTTTGGAAGCAGCGACAAGCCAGTGTTGACGGGCTACACTGATTCAGATATGGCAGGAGATTTGGATACCCGTAAGTCTACTTCGGGGTATCTGATTACTCTCTCAGGAGGAGCTGTGGCATGGCAGTCTAGGTTGCAGAGATGTGTTGCACTTTCTACAACAGAGGCGGAATTCATTGCAGTGACGGAAGCTTGCAAGGAATTGCTGTGGATGAAGACATTCGTCCAGGAATTGGGTTTCAAGCAGGAGAAGTACATTTTGTACTGTGATAGCCAGAGCGCTATCTATCTCGGTAAAAATTCACATTTCATTCGAGGTCAAAACATATCGATGTGAGGTATCACTGGATACGGGAGGTCCTGAGCTCAAGGCAGTTAGAACTCAGGAAAATTCACACCGACGACAACGGTGCCGATATGTTCACGAAGGTTTTACCGAAGGAGAAGCTTGAAATCTGTCGTGCCATAGCCGGGATGACAAAACTCTGCACATAGTCAGAGTGGGGAGATACAAGAACTACGATTGGCTTGATCCCAACTCAGGGTACGTAGGCAGTCATATAGATGCAGCCAGGGGAGGATCCCTTGGAGGATCCGGTTTGGGTGATTGATGGTCGGCTCAGATTTTGGGAAATCTTCACCGAGGGGGAGATTTGTTGAAGACAGCAAAGCATGCACATGCATGCTTTGCACCGAAAGTTGAAGAGAAGCTGTGAAACAGCTTGTGGCAAGCTGTGAAGAAACAGCTTGTGTGTGCCAGCTTGCTCAAACCGCGTGACACTGTTCACGCGGTTTGAGCTCTATAAATTTAAGCCCCTTGATCATTGTTTAGTATCCCTAAATGTGTGAAAGTGTAGTGAGAGTGATTGGTGAGAGTTTTTTTTGTAAAGCTTGTATTGGAAGCTTTGTAATTCTTTTGTGCGTATATAAAAGAAGAGTTTTCTCTCAAATTATCCTCTATTATTGTGTGTTTAATCACAACAATCCTAAAAATCAATTCTTAAATTTTTAGAACCATAACTTACCCCATAAAAATCAGGGCCGGTTCTGAGTTTTGGGTGTGTCATTTTTTATTACGAAAACATATGTTTAAAAAAAATAATATTTAACGAGGGCTGAAACCCAGTCGAAGCTGGGGGGCTAGGCCCTCACCCTCAAATTATATTACTTGAGAAAATATACAAATGGGGGACATAGTACCTAAACCACGACAATAAAAAATATAATCATATACAACTATTCATAGCAAAGCTCTTTGAAATTTAAACCATTAAGAAATTATTTTCTAGCATTTTTTGAAGCAAAATCATCAATTATATCATCACACTCCAAACAAATTCTAGCATTTTTTTCCTTTTCATATTACTATAGAGTTGTTTCCTAAAAGACATGGTTTCGATAATTTGTTTGCAAAAAATTACCTACACATGATATAACAAAAATTTCCGATCAAAATTATCATTCCAACATATATTATATATTATCGGCCAAGACATAAACCCATTTTCAAGTTTGACATAGCAATTAGTTTATTGCATAACTCATGTCAACTCATCACCTAAAGCATAAATACATACAATGCTTAATCTAATCAGTAATCATGCAAAATAATGCAATTCCAATCAAAATTTCATGAATTTTAGAAAATTGGCATAAAGATTACATGCTTATAAGTTAGAAAACTCAAATTAATCTAAGGAAAAGAGAAATAAACTTATTGGGGCTGAAGAAAGCATGAAGAATCAATAAATCTCACTCTTTATTGGACAAAAATTTGCAAGAGAAAAAAGAGCTAGAGAGCGAGAGCCATGTAAGGAAATTTCGTGAGTTTTTTTAAGAAAGATGATGAATAGTGCATTCCACGTTTTTATTCACAAAATGAAGATATTTAAGTAATAAAATATTAATAAAATTTAAACATTTAGTGTCCCCTAATGACTGTTGGCCCTGGACAGTTGCCCTTGTGGCACTGTGCCAGGGCCGGCTGTGATAAAAATATGATATCTTACCTATCGGTTCCAAATAGTTCCCTTATATCATGTCTTGCTCAACTAATTCATAAATATTTGCAACAATTTCAATACTCTCTCTCCACTTTCGTTAATTAAATCTCTTATTTAAAATGCAAAACCTAGAACAATTAAAAGTAATTTGAAATAATAATGACAATCATAGCGCTTTGAACAAATACATCATATTTTTAGGTTATCCAATAGCATATATTTGATATTGATTAAATACAGTCTTAAGTCATCCAATCCACATTGCAGGGCGAGTGTATATATTTTTAAAAGATAAAATAATTTAGTTCCATAGGTAGGTTTCAATTCCTTAAAGTACGAAATCGGAATCGAATCGAATCATATTATTATTTTCTAAACAAGAACCTATCATAAAATAATATATTCCAATTCTGGAATCTAATTTTAAATTTAATTTCG